>QJPP01004307.1:0-130244 GCA_003996215.1 Jaltomata sinuosa
GGGGGGGGGGGGGAAGGGGGGGGGGGGACGAGGGTTATCATTTTTTATATTTTTTTTAAAAATACAATGATCTCAATTTTCAAACCTTCAACGTCGCTGGTATCTCGGCTGAAAGCCTGAAAATTTTTTATCAATCAAGTTTGAAGAAGACTCTCTCAACTCTCGCATCAAGATCAGACAAAATCATCAATTAAGTTTGCTCTTTGCTTTCTATTCTCTATTCTCTCTTTTCATATAAATAAATTATTGTGATTATTTTTTTATTTCTTTAATTAAAAAAAATTTCACCACTTAAAATTGAAAAAAATTACAATTGATTTTGAATATTTCACGGCGTACTTATTTTGAAATTGAGACAATCATTAGTTATTTAATTTAATAATTTGTGTTTAACTTTCGATTGAGTAAAAACATTGAGGTTAAAATTAATAATATTATTTTTATCAAATTGTGTGTGAAAGTTCAAGCTGTTAGGATACCTTTGTCAATTTATTTTGTGTTTAACTTGTTCCTTCATATGTGAAATCACATTCTTTATTCTTGCAAAGCTAGTGAGAATTTTTAATAAAGATGACAGTAAGACTTGAATTTAGAAGCACAACTAGTACATTCACAAATTTTGAGTTAATTTTTTGGGCGTGGAAAGAATTTCAAAAAAGATAATTTTATTGTATTTTTATATCAATTAGTCAAAATTTGAAACGTTATTTTAAAATTGAAGTCTAAGACATATTAACTATAACAAATAATATTATTTTAAAGTAAATTTTATCAATCTTCACATGTTCAAATTAGGACCAAGTAATGAGAACAATTAGACCTAACCTAGTACAGAATAAAAAAATATCAAATAATGAACATGAAGTGTTATGTTTTCTAGTGAAAATTTTCACTAATCATCTATCTTTGAGTGTATGGCTTTTTTGTATGGCTCACACTTTTTAATATTTGCATGACTTTTAATATGAAGTGTTATGATTTTAGAAGTGTTATGTTTTCTAGTGAAAATCTTCACTAATCATCTATCTTTGAGTGTTTAATCATGTTTTCACTTATCATTTGTATTTGAGTGTTTAACCTAGTATATAACTCAATTCAGTAGTTAAAAATATAATTTCTGATATAAAAAAATTATTTCTCTTTAAATTCACGAAAAGTATAGATACTGTATTACTTCTTTAAAGTATTGTTACTTGAAGATATACAGAGAAAATTGACTCATTATCAATATTTATTGTCTTTCAATGTAAATTCAGTTATTTTTTAGCTTAATAATCATAAAATTTTAAAATTTTATCTTCTTAACTTATGTTAATAAATTAAATTATTTTTTTTACTTATGTTCCCAGCATTTTTGATTTTAAAATTATGCATTACTCTTTTTAGTTTAATAGTTTGTCTTCTTAGTTTTTTCTTTTTTTGTTGAAGGATTTTTAATTTAATAATTTTTGTTCATGATGTTAGTTGAAATTTAAGTATAAATATATCTGTTATATTATTATTTTAATTTGATAATCTAATTTTAAAATTTAATGAAGAGATTTTTCTCTATGATATCGTTAAGTTTCCACAATTAAGTTCATTCACTCAAAATAGTTTTCACGTGAAAGAAAACTTAAACCAATTAAAAGAAATAATTATTTCGCTAATAAATAAATTAAGGAATAGATTTGAATTCTTTACTGATAGATTCAAAAAAATGAATATCCATTCAAGATTATCATTCAGATGCACGCGATAAGATCAGATAAGCTTATATCCAAAGAAGTCATTCAACTTCAAATTTCAGAATTTTCTCAAAGAGATTTTACAGGTTATTTTAATCATAAATAATTTAAAAAAATATCATAATTGATTAGAGTATAGTGTGATAAAAATATAACTTATTATTTGTATTTTTATTTATTTCAGGATGAAAATATTCATCAAGGTAGAGGCAAAATATTTTCAAACAAAGCGTTCAAAATTTGGCACAAAAAAATAAATTATATATACACATTGGTGAGCCATACAATAATAAAAAATCATGTAAAAAAGTGTGAAAATTCAATACGACAAGAATAGTTAATTTAAATTACATTAGTTAAGCTATTTAAATACACATACTAGAAGCGGATAAAATTTTATACTTTGATACTAATATTAAAAAGTTATAACAAAAACAAGATTTGTGTACCTGTTAACAGTAGCGAAAGATCAACAAAATTTTTATTAAAGAATTTCTCCAAATTTAATTTTATTTCACTAGAAAATAGAACTTGATATCACGAATTAAAATCCTGTGTGTTTCTACTATTTGAGAAAAAGGGAGAAGAGAAATTCTTTTTGTGTTTTTCAGTGAAAGAACTGAGCTTAAAGAAAATATTTTGTTCTATGTTTTATAAAATTTAGAACCAAGACGTAAGAAGTTACGTTGGAGTTAAAAAATTAAAAGAAAATTATGATAATTTTTTTTCAATAACTTTTTTTAACTTTATCTCTTCAAAATGAATCAGACCGGATCAGTCCACATGGATGATCCACGATCTAAACCTAATATACAACACAATCAAATTAAGTTTAAGCGCAAAATTTATTTTAAAATTTCAGTTGATGTGGTGATTTTTTTTTTAATTAAGAATTGACATACTTTGGACATCGTAAAGATGAATCATCATTAAAAAAAAATCTTAATTTTTTTATGATATGCGAAGTGATGTGATAAAATTAGTGATCTTCTATTGACAAAAGTCTAAAAAATAATCAGTTGAATTCTCATAAAAATAAAAAAAATACACTACGTATAAGCTTGAAACAATTAAAGTTATTATGAAGAATTTAAATAGTGATTATTTCTCATTGCTAGTTGATGAATATGATATGTCACGTAAGGAGTAAATAATAATTATTTTATAATATATTGATAGATGGGGCTCTGTAATAAAATATTTTATTAAAATTATTCATCTTCGAGATACTAATGCTTCGTGTTTAAAAGAAACAATTATTTTGTTCAATATTCTTTGAGTTTATCTTATATACTTGATTAATGCTATAATGAATCAAGCAATATTTAAGAGCGTTTATGTGATCTTAAAATTTTGATTCATAAAAAAATCGATCAACTCATGTGATTAATTATTTTGCTCGTCAGCTTCAATTAATTCTTCTCGGAGTATCTAAAAAATATCATCAAATTTAAGAACTTGTATTGTTAATTTCTAATGTCTTAAATAAAGTGAAAAATTCTTTTAAAAGTATGGATAAACTTCAAAAATTTCAACTAGAATTTTTTTTAAAAGATACCAAATATGAACGATGTTGAAATTGATAAGGACTTGAATCAAGAACTTGATCTTGTTAAAACTGATGATACACGTCGGGATTCATGTTACAAGTCTTTTAAGAACTTTATTAGTAATATTTAGATTTATTACAATATTTTTAATTTTATTGTTGTTGATTTCAAATCTATTGAATAAAGAGTTACGTCACTAGAATATCTCAAAATTTATCAATTTTCATATTAGACTTAATGAAAGATATTTTGATAAAATATTATAAATATTATTTTACTTGTTAAAATGGAGAAGAGATGACTACAATATCTAAGCGATGAAGAATGCAATTCACTTATCGAGAATGTATTTGTATTTTATGTCAAATTTAATATTTTAATATTTAATTTTGATAAATTTTATATTTTTTTGATAAATAAATTTTTTATCACCAAGATAAATATTTACATATAAAGCAACAACATGTGATTTAAGATTGCTCACCAGTCACTTCCATCTCTTATCTCGTCTAACAACTCACTTAAGTTATTCTGAAGATAAAAATTTAGTTTCTTCAATTCTTTAGCAAAGTATATGAAATTTTGCCCTCTATAATATACATTCTGTATTAATTATTTTCTTATCTCTTCTGCTTGCATATACTTGCTCAAAAATACTTTGAAGTTTCTTTTCTATCATAGCAAGTAAACACAATTAGCTAGAGCTATGCGATAAAATTGAACATCAATGAATCGATCAACTGCATCAGTCCGAACCAGTGTAGTTTCCCAATCCATGTCATAGATGCTCTATGAAAGCCTAATTAGTGAAGTATCATCTCTCATATTTTTTTGAGAAATTATACCTGAAGAATAAGTCTACTATTTTATCTAAAATTGTACAAAATAGGCACATAATAGCACTAGTAACGCTCTATTTAGATAATAAATCCTTGTGTATATTCTTTTCAATTATCACAAGAGTGCCATTGAAAAATCATTTGAGATTGCTGTGGTTATTATAAATTATTTTTCTCCAATAAATTTTAGCAAAGTTATCTTGAGTTATTGATAAATTTGCTTGATTTAAAACTTATGATATTCATCATATCTTAGATATGTAGTGATAGTCCAAATCATTGTGATTATTTATGTTTCGTACTAACAAAAAGATAAGCAGTTGTTTGCATCTCCATTTTGCAATCATTTGATCCTAGATTTTTATTTGTAAATGCTTTTCTCAACTTTTTCATATTTATCCAATTAATGTTTGAACTTTTTCTCATAAATAATAAGCTCATCATCTAGTAGCTGCTATCCCATTTATTCTTGAACTCTCTACAGGTTGATTCTTATGCCCTTCAATTTTTTATGTATACCTTGAAACTTTGTAGAGTTCAAAAAATTTTAATACATATTTGACACTCCTCAACTTAGTTCACACTTTGACCATATAGTTTTTAGTTGACAATAAGTTGTTCATTTAAATTTTATAAGTGACACTAAGCAATTAAGAAATCTAAATGAATTGCCTCTAACAACTTGACCCTCCTGCAACTCAACTTATAATAGAGAATGATCAGAAAATTGGGACTCTAATATTTAAATCTGAATATTAGAAAAGGCTATTATCCAATCAGCATTTGTAATGGCTCTACCTATCCTGTTATAAGTATGGTTGTTTGTCTATGTGTATTTTATTTCACTTGCCTTAACTTCAGTCATCTCTGCAGTCATTAAGAATTTTTTAAAACTTTGATTTTTTCATGTTTTGTACAGAGGATCCAAGAACTCTATTTTCAGCTGAAAGAACAACATCAAAATCTCTCATTGCAATTCAGAGCCCTTGTATGGTGTGGTGTATGTTCTCCAGTTTATACCATAGTGCTACTCTATCAGGAACTGTATGCAATCTATAAATGTTTGAGAAGTTAAAAGATAAACACATAGCATGAATTCTGACTACACCATGACTCTTTGTGAGTCATACTGAAGTCCCAGGATTTCATATCACCTAGATTCTCATTTTGTTTGTGGTGCAGTCATCCGCATATAGAAGATTACTTAGTATACTGCCTATGTTGCTCAAAGCTTTCTTACCCCAACAATTTATAAGTAGATTTGGCAAAGTGATCCATAATAGTATAGTTTGTCATGTCTCGAGTCTAGACCCTGAATATGGAGATCATTGCTGATCGAGCGAACTGCCTGACATATAATGTCATCATTTATCTAACATATGCCGAAAACTTAACTGAGAATAATAGTTACTTTGAAAATTAAACTACATTCATAAATAAGAAGAATTAAAGTTTCATAAATATGGTGACATGAAGGTCAAAATTTGGACAACATAGTTCTGACAATTATTATCTATGAAGCCTCTAAATTTGAATAATAATGTCTACTGGAACATGACCTCTGGTATACTTTAAAATTAAAAATAACTAGCAAGTCTAGACTAAGACCTCATGAAGTAGGGAAGGCTCACCAATAGCTGAGAATGATAACTTAAGAATGCACCTACCCATGAACTTGTGTACCTGAAGCTGCATAGTAAAAGAGTGCATCATAAAATAATGTTAGTATATTAAATGTATGGTATGTAATACGGCAAGAAAGAGTATAACATAACATATATGAGCAGGTAAAATCAATGAAGATAAACAGAACATGATAGAAACATAAGCTGAAAACATATCTGTGAAAAATTAAGTACATTCATCCTCTCTTAGTTTATTATGGTAGTGAAGGATATAACCATCACAAATATACGTATCTAACCATAGCTGTTTGGCACGATCTAACTAATGAGCTGTGCGGACACCTACTCTAAACACCTAGATAGGAGAACCCTTACTAATCTATTTAAATAGGCCTGCAGAAATAAATAAGAAACATAAAAACTACCTTTAATATTTAAATCAGTTACCAAATCTTTAATACAATAAAATCTTTTACAAAAGCTTAAGTGAAAAATCCTCCCTAGGAACTAGTATAAATAGCTACAAGAGCTTCTAAGAGAATACAAAGGCTACATAAGACACAACTCTCACCATAGGAAGAGAGGAGTAGAAGTTGCTGGAGATCACCTTCGTCTTTACCTAGAAACATCACTGATCTTGCAATTAGACTATACCAAAAGGTATAGCAAGAGTAGTATTAGTATAAATAATACGTACTGATAGACATCATCGATCAATCCGAATCCACCACATAGTATCATGTAAAAATTCAAAAGAAACATGCAATATGAAGTTAAAAAATTTAGTCCCTTATCAACATCCTTTACTACCACGATATAACATCTATGAACCTATAAATTCTGTTTCAAGCCTTTTTATCCCGTTCCGCTGTCAACTCCACCAATTGAAGACCTCCCACCATTTTATTCTGGTTATAATTGATGTGCCGAGATTTGACGGTACTTTCGATGCTTAAAACGAAGGATTTTTGGGAGTTCTTAAGTATATTTTGTTGGATTTAATGTTGTTTGCTAGTTATGCAGGGAAAAAGTATGAAATAGGTGGGAAGACCAAAAAGTTGCAGTTTATGGGCAAAAGACAAGCCACCACGGGTGTCACACTCACGATAGCCCGTGGGGCAAGCCGTTGGAACAGGGCAGAAAGAGGGGCTAAGGCATTTGAGCATGACAGGCCCCAAGACGCCCATGGTAGACATGACGGGACATCACAAAGCCCATCAAAACCATCCAGAGGAGCATGTAAGAAGTCAAGGAAGGGCGACGGGCGTCCTTGACGCCCGTGACAATCGTGATGCCCCATCAAAGTTGCCTGTGGAAACCATGCAAGAGAGCTGGAGAGGAGCCAAGAGCAGGCGGAGAGATGGCCGACGGGCATCGTAGTCTCGACGGCCCATCACCTCTGCCCGTGAAATCTTGGCAGAGGCTTGGAGTTAAAGAGTTAAATGATGGACAATGGGCATCGCATGCTCGACGTCCCATCACTCCCGCCTGTGAGATCGTGGAAGAGATGCAATTGAAGAATTGAAGAATTAAAGATTGGTCGACGGGCACTCACGATGCCCATCGCAACCACGATGGCCCTGAGGCATCCCGTCGGCACTGCCGCATCCAGCTTCTCCTAGTTTTGTTAGGATTTATTTTCTTTGTCTATAAATACTTCCCCTTAGGTTTTATTTTCGGCGGTTACGTATTATTTTCAAGAGTTACAACATTATTGTTTTGGTGTTGACTTTAAACATAAATTCTTGATTAGTTGAAGTGTTGTTGATATTTTCTTTAAGATTCTGGATTTCTTTGCACTAATTTGTAAGTATCTGCTGATGATTGCACAAACAACCATTAAGTGTCCACTTATGAATATGAGTAGCTAAATCCACAACTAGGGTTGTGGGAACCATGAAGAATTAACAAAGTAGGCAAAGTACTTAGTAATTCTAGGGTGATATTTATGCATGTATTGTTCTTTCCTTCGTAATGATTGCTTTCTAGCGGTGTACAATGTTAGAACTCGCCTTATCTTTACTTGCCGGACCAAGGAGGTAACGGATGGGAAAAGGGTTGTTCAACGACAGAGATTTGAGGCTACCAACCCTCATCTAATAGCTTGACATTGTCCGGGAATAGCTAATCTGGGATCCAGGGTAAAGGTTAGTAGAGCATACACCCGTGGCCGGACCAAGGCGTGTGGTGAAATTCGTCTAGCTGTCGGACCAAGGAGTTAGATGAACCCAAATTACAGATTCTGCATGCTAAGTATCAAACTAGTTTACCAAGTACAAAAGCCTTAAGAAGTTATGATCTCATGGGAAACACGACCCTAGTCGCTCCTACTATTAATAACAACTGTTAAAATTGACATCTGTTACTTGCTTGCATTCTAGTTACTACTATTACCTGTTACTTTAACCCCCCCCCCCCTTTGAAAGGAAAATAAATGACTAAAACGCGAGTAAACATTAATCGACCATAGTCCTACCATATTCCCTGTGGGATCGACCCCAACCTTTGTTAGGTTCTATATTTGATCAGCGACCACTTACACTTCTAAAAAGAGGTGTAATTTGGGCGTATCAATTTTGGCGCCGTTGCCGGGGAATACAGTTTAGGATTAAGAGAGATTGTGTTTATCTTACTATTAGTCCTTATTTCCTGATTTTACTTTTTCTGTTGTTTTTGTTTTGATCTACAGGTTGCACACTTGTGCATGCCCAGTACAAGAAGTCAAGGCAATCCTTTGATCCCATACGATCCTGAGCTCTCCAAAACCTTAAGAAACATGGCTAAAGAGGGAGAGAACGAGACACAAGAGAAGATCTCATCCCGGTTGCTGGCCGAGGAAGAGCAACAGAAAAAGGAAGGAGAAGACGCACTTGCTGCTGAAGATGCTGCAATTGCAGCAGACCTTGCAGCCCAAAACGTGGCAGCTGAGCAAACCAGGTAAGCTCGATAACATGTTGCTCGTCAAGCAGCACTAAAAGCCCAAGCAGCAGTTAATGGGGCAGCCCACCGAAATTTGCCTAGAGGACCAATCGCGCCATGACAGAATAAGGGTCGACAGATGCAGCAGCCCAGGCAAGCCCCTCGCTACAATGATTATGATGAGTATGATGATTATGATGAGGAGGAGGAATTGGGCATCGTTGGACCCATAGTGTTTCCACCACTGACTGAGGGGGAAAAATTCGACATCACCAGAACCATGATACAGTTGATAAATAATAAAGGCCTGTATGCTGGAAAACCTACCGAAGATGCAAATCATCATGTGCAGAATTTTACTCAGATTTGTAAGGCGTATAGTATGCCAGGAGTGGGGAAAGATGCTATTAGACTGAGGTTGTTTCCATTCTTATTGACCAACGAGGTAACTGTTTGGCTCTTAGAACTGCCCGACAATTCCATATACACATGGCACGAGTTGAAGACCCAGTTTTTGGAGCGATTCTTTCCTCCATCAAGGATGTTGTAATTGAAACATAAGATCTATAATTTCAAGCAGCTACCTGCAGAGGCGTTACATGAGGCTTGGCTAAGGTTCAAGAAGAAGTTGAAGCAAGTCCCGAGACATGGAATCCCTTCAAGGCATCTGATGGAAATTTTTTACAAAGCACTGAACGCCAACACCAAAGTAGTAGCTGACACTGTAACTGGTGAGGCATTCATGGACAACTCATATGATGAAGCTTTGGAGATGCTTGATCGGGTTACCAAGACCAACAAAGCATGGCACACCAGAGAGTCAGAGACCCACCAGGTACATACGCAGTTGGTAAGTCCTTGGATCCAAATGAATGGCAAGACCTCAAACAAGAAGTTGCCAAGATGAACACGACAGTTGGGCTACTGGCAAAGAGATTCCTGGCTGAGGGAGTAGAGAAGGTAAAAGCTATCGGTTCACAAGGTAAAACACCTAGTCCAGACAATTACTTATCCGAAGAGGAGGTTAGTTGTGTGAATGATCAAGGGACGGGTTTTCGGGCCTCTGGCCAAGGAAATCAAGGTCAGAACAGAGATAGAGATGATTACTATAATTGGTCCGGTTACAGAGATGGTGACTAGAAGAAAAAGGATGGGTATAAGAACAATAGAAGTGGTCTTTACGTCTCCCCTTCGAATCGCGAAGAGCAAGCTAGACAACCTACCATGAGAGAGCTGCTCAACAAAGTGTTTGAAAAGGTTGACTCCACGGATGCAAGCATGAAGGAGATAAAATCGGATCTTTCAAAGATCAGTCAGAGAGTGGTTTCCCATGCTGTATCCATAAAGCAGCTTAAGACGCAGATGCACCAGATTTCCACTAGCATGAATCTGTGTCAAAAGGGTACTCTCCCTAGTGATACTATTCAGAACTCGAAGAATGATCGACAAGTTATGGCAGTGACTACTCGAAGAGGAAAGCAGACCATTGATCCTCCCATGCCTAAAATTATTAATGAGCCCATCAAAGTTTAAAAGGGTGATGCTGAGATTCCAGTCGAGTCTTAAGGAATAGATGGTAAGGCGGAGCAAATTGAGAGACAATCTTCTGGGTTGAAAGTAAAGAGCAAGGAGGTTTCACCAGTCCTGAAACCCATACCATTTCCTCCTCCTCCGTATCCCCAGAGATTGAAGAAAAAGGTTGAGGACAGAAAATTTCACAAGTTCATCTCTATGTTGAAGAAACTGTCAGTAAATATCCCTTTGGTAGAAGCACTGGAGCAGATGCCTGGATATGCTAAATTCATAAAGGATCTGGTAACTAAGAAGAGGACGGTTAGCTTTGAGCCAGCCAATAATTTGCACCACTGTAGTGCAATAGCATCCTGTTCCATGGTGCAGAAAAAAGAAGATCCTGGAGCATTCACAATTCCTTGCACTATTGGAGCTTTCTACTTTGCCAAAGCATTATGTGATCTGGGTGCTAGTATAAATCTTATGCCGCTGGCAGTGTATAATCAGCTGGGCTTAGGAGCCTCCACTCCGACTACAATGCGGCTCCTCATGACAGACCGTACGGTGAAGAGACCTGTGGGGATCCTCTATGATGTATTGGTGAAGGTTGACATGTTTATCTTTCCTGCAGACTTTGTGATTCTGGATTGTGAGGTTGACTTTGAGGTGCCTATTATCTTGGGGCGCCCATTCCTGGCTACTGGACGCGCTTTGGTTGATTTGGAAACTGCGCAGATGAAATTCAGGCTGAATGATGAGAAAGTGACATTTGATGTATGCAAATCTATGAAGCATCATGATGACATGTGAGTGGTGTAGTTATTGATGTTGTTGATGAGGATCATATTGGCGTACCTATTGAGGAGAGACTTGGAGTCGAAGCCCTTGCTGCCATGATTATGAACTTTGAAGGTGACGACATTGAGGAGTACGATGAAATAGTAGCAGCACTCACAGGGCTGGGATCTTACAGTTATGCACCAAAGAAGCTCGACTTGGACTTGAAAAATAGGCAAACACTGCCTGCCCCACCGTCTATTGAGGAGCCTCCAATCTTGGAGCTCAAAACACTTCCATCAAATCTTCGGTACGTATTCTTAGGAGCTAATGAGACTTTTCCAGTGATCATTGCTTCAGATTTAGGTAAAGGGCAAATTGAAGCTCTGGTTTTTGTCTTGAGGAAATTTAAAAGAGCCATTAGTTGGACCATCACTGACATCATCGGGATTCCTCTTGGAATCTGTACACATAAAATTCAGCTCGAGCCAGATTGTATTCCAAGTACTGAGCACCAACGTAGTTTGAATCAGCCTATGCAAGAGGTTGTCAAGAAGGAGATCATTAAGTGGCTGGATGCAGGTGTGGTTTATCCTATTTTCGATAGCAAGTGGGTGAGCCCGGTTCAATGTGTGCCCAAGAAGGGAGGGATTACTATAGTCCCAAATGCAAAGAATGAACTGGTTCATATGAGACCAGTCACAGGTTGGCGCATATGTATGGATTATAGGAAGCTGAATGCATGGATTGAGAAGGACCATTTTTCGATGCCATTCATGGATCAGATGTTAGACTGTCTTGCTGGTAGAGGATGGTATTGTTTCCTTGATGATTATTCAGGATACAATCAAATCTCGATTGCTCCTGAAGACCAAGAGAAAACCACTTTCACCTGTCCATATAGGACGTTCACTTTCAAAAGGATGCCATTTGGTTTGTGCAATGCGCCAGCAATATTTCAGTGTTGCATGATGTCCATTTTCTCAGACATGGTAGAGGACACTATTGAGGTATTCATGGATGACTTTTCAGTGGTAGGTGACTCTTTTGAAGATTGTCTAGATCATCTGAGCTGTGTACTGAAGCGATGTGAAGAGTGCAACTTAGTGCTGAATTAGAAAAAGTGTCACTTCATGGTAAAAGAGGGCATAGTGCTTGGTCACCGGATTTCTAAGAAGGGTATAGAGGTTGATAGAGCAAAGATTGAGGTGATTGAAAAATTGCCTCCACCAATTTTTGTGAAGGGAATTCGAAGCTTCTTGGGGCATGCTTGGTTTTATAGGAGGTTTATCAAGGACTTCTCCAAAATTGCTAATCCATTGTGCAAGCTGTTAGAGAAAGAGGTAAAGTTTGGGTTTGATGATGCATGTCTGAAGGAATTCGAATGCCCTAAAGAAAAGTTGGTCTCAGCTTCTATCATTATTTCTCTCAATTGGTCTCAAACTTTTGAGGTTATGTGCGATGCTAGTGGAGTGGCGCTAGGAGCAGTCCTAGGACAAAGGCGCGAAAAGATTCTTCATTCTATATACTATGCTAGCAAAGCACTTAACCTAGCTCAGAAAAATTATACTGTAACTGAACAGGAGCTGCTTGCTGTGGTCTTTGCGTTTGAAAAATTTAGATCTTATTTACTTGGCACCAAGGTGGTGGTGCACACTGACCATGCAGCTCTTAGTTATCTCATGGCGAAGAAGGATGCTATACCAAGGCCGATTAGATGGGTGTTGCTGCTGCAAGAGTTTGATTTTGAGGTCAAGGACCGAAAGGGTACATAGAATCAAGTAGCAGACCATTTGTCTAGGCTAGAAGAGGAGGCAATTCTGAAGCTGAATGGGAAATGTGTGCCTGAAGATGAGATGATGGAGATACTAGAAGCTTTCCATTCATCCCCTATTGGAGGTCATCATAGTGGTATTTAGACTGCGCACAAGATTTTGCAATGCGGCTACTATTGGCCAACTATTCATAAAGACGCCCATGAATTTGCTAAGGCTTGCAGCAGATGTCAAAGGGAAGGAGGCATATCAAGGAGGCAGGAGCTTTCTCTTAATCCCATCCTTGTGATTGAGCTGTTTGATGTTTGGGGTATTGACTTCATGGGTCCGTCCGTGTTGTCCAATGGAAACCGGTATATATTGGTGGCTATGGACTATGTATCTAAGTGGGTGGAAGCGATTGCGCTTCCCAATAATGAAGGCAAATGTGTCACAGAATTCTTGAAAAAGAACATCTTCTCTAGTTTTGGTACGCCAAGAGCAATTATTAGCGATGGAGGCTCTCACTTTTGCAACAAGCTATTTCAAGCTTTGCTTGAGAAATTTGGAGTTAAACACAGAGTTTCAGCCCCTTATCATCCTCAGACGAGTGGGCAAGTGGAGGTTTCTAATAGAGAGATAAAGTCAATCCTATCCAAGACTGTAAGTGCAAATAGAAATGATTGGTTGCGGAAGTTAGATGATGCTTTGTGGGCATACCGGACTGCATTCGAGACCCCAATAGGTATGTCACCATATCAGCTAGTATTTGGTAAGGCGTGTCATCTTCTAGTTGAGTTAGAGCATAAGGCCATGTGGGCGTTGATGAAGCTGAACTTAAACTGGTCTGAAGCATCGTCACAATAGCATGGGCAGTTGAATGAGTTCCGTATAAATGCATATGAGAGTTCAGCACTGTATAAAGAGAGGATGAAACTGTATCATGACCGAAAAATAGAAAAGAGAGATTTCCATCCGGGTGATTTGGTCTTGTTCTTCAACTCTAGACTTCGCTTGTTTCCTGGCAAGCAGAAGTCCAAATGGATTGGACCTTTCAAGGTGGTACACGTGTTTCCTCATAGGGCTATTGAACTCGAAAACCATGAGGGAAAAAGGTTTAAGGTAAACAAGCAGCAGATTAAAGCTTATTTTGGCACAACAGAGGATCTTAAAACGATTGAAGCTTGGAGCCTTGATGAGTTCATCCCACCCATGGAGCTTGATGAAGTCTGAGTAATCAAGCAACCTGCGTCGTGCCGCGACATTAAATCAGGCGCTGCATGGTAGGCAACCCATGGACTTGTATTTTCTCTTTATTTGTTTTTAGTTCCAGTAGGAGTAGTAAAGTGTTTTGGTAAAGTCTGAGTGGCCAAAACACTTGCGTCGTGCCGCGACGTTAAATCAAGCGCTACATGGGAGGCAACCCATAGACTAATGTGTGTTGATTTTTGCAGAAAGAAGGGAGATAAAGAACAAGTGCTGAAACTATAGAAAAAGGGATCCCACGGGCTCTTTGACGGGCCGTCGCAGGCGCCACACCCGTGGGACTGGGGACATCCAACAAGAAAATTGTCTAAGTATGTTAAAAGGAGTGGCTGCCTCATTCCCACATCCCATATGACGGGCCATCATATCCCCGACGGGCATGGGAACGGGCATGAAGCTCCTAACAAAGACAAGAAAATTTTCTAAGTGCTTAAACGCAGTGGTCTATCTCATTTCCATGCTCCACATAACAGGCCATCGTGGCTCTGACGGGCGTGGGACTGGGTGTGATACCACAAGAGATGAAAATGGTGACATCCTCAGACGTCCAGGTAAGTAAGACTCGATGGGCCGTCGCTCGCCCGATGGGCGTCGCGTAGCTCGTCATCTGGGTCGGTCAATGGAGGGTCAATAGTTTTTAAAAATTATTTCTAATCGTGACTCGACCCAACCCGGTAACCTTTCCCCTTTCCCCGCGCCTAATAAGTCTTAGACTTTGTTCAATTAAGGTCACACACACTCATACTTTCTCTCTCAATCCCTTCACACTCGATCGTCCATCTCCCTCACACCCACGACTTCACCTTCCAAATAAATAAATAAAATCACAACCTTAAACCGCACTTGTTGGCAAGCTAATCAGTCAGTAGGAAGTTTGTTTCAACAAGTTATTGGCAACCAAAGAAGTAAGTTCTTCCTTCTTGTATTGTCAACCGTACTTGTTGTTTGAAAACATTGACTAAGGGTTTTATAGGTGTGAGATTGCGGCCACCATGCTTAAAACATAACCCTAGTTGTGAAAATGTTGCTTGATGATTGGGTGAAAAGATACAAAGGGTATAAGTTTGGGAATTAGGGTTGTGTAGTGCTTGTTAAAAAAAATACTTGATTTTTGGTGTTTTATTTGTTATGTGGGTGTTGAGAAATTGCTATGTGTGAAAGAACAAGGGAGAGAGAGAGATTTTTGCACTGATTGGATCCCACGGGCCAGTAGACGGGACGTTTGAGGGACGACAGGGGTCAGTCAGGGCGTGGAACTGACCCAAAAACTTGAAAAGGTTTCTGGCCAGTTCCGACGCCCAACCCGACGGGATGTTGCACCTCCCACCCCCGTGGCATGAGCCTGTGGGAGGACAACTGTCCTTAAAAAGCCCACTGGTCCATTTCGATGCCCTGTCCCATGGGTTATCGGACCTCTCACGCCCGTGGTACAGGGTCGTGGGAGGAAGAATATCCTGCAAATCCCCACTGGACGATTCTGACGCCCGGGGCCACAGGACGTCGGACCTCCCACACCCGTGGGAGGTTGATTTTTCTGTAAAATTTTTCAAAGTGTAGAATTTTTTTGGGTTTGTACTTTGGTCCCGATTGCTAACATTGGTTACCTGCAGGCACTACATGGCACCAAAGACACCACTACGATGAGGGCCCCCCAAGAAAGCTAATAGTGCCTCCAACCCATCTCGGCTAAAGGATCAAGCCACCGATTCTGAAGTCGAAATGAGTGACTCAGAAAACACCTCCTTGTCCGGACCGCTAGGAGGAAGCTGGTTGTGTTTCCCTCCCAGTCTGCAGAGAAGGGGGGCAATGCTTCTACTGAAAAATAAGGATCATCTTCAGGCTCATCGAAGACTAGTGCAGAGAGCGACCAGACCAATACCAGTAAAGAATTGGCTACCCAAGTCTCAAGTGGAACAGCAAATGAGTCGGGAGATGAGGATAGTTTTGGGTCGGAGCACAGTGAAGCAAGAGAAGAAGAGGGTAATGATGGGTCCGACACAGAAACTACTACCCCAAAAAAGGAGACTCCCTCACAGACTCCGTCCGGCGCTGGTTCAGCACTGGGACTTGCTAGAGAGACAGTCAGATGGAGGGTTGAGGGGGCAAAGAAAATATTTGACTATGACCTTGAAGTCACAGCAAGGGGTAATCTACGAAGGCCTATCGCTGAAGAGTGGAGAATAGATCCTTTCAAATTGAAGAATTTCCCCAAGCTGGATGAGTATTTCCGGCATTACAGGCTGGGCTGGACTAGTAACCCCTCTCAGATTTTCAACTGACTCTCGTGAGAGAGTTTTATGCGAATTATCAAGCCATCCAGGAAGGGTTGTGTAAGAAGGGTCAGAAAATTGCAGATATGCCCGCTCTTGAGAGCGTCCCAGTAAGGGGCATCCCAATCAATATCTCGGCCGAGACCATCAACAGATTACTCTTCGGGCCAGAGTATGTAGCACCCACGGAAACCATCGATTATGACTATCGGGTGAAACACGAGGAGAAGCGGACAAAGTGGTTGGCCAAGCGCCTGACTACAACTAGGGCACCAAAGTGCTTAGCTAAGACAAGCCACAGATCCAGAAAGCATCTCTGTCTTTTGAGGCAAAGTTCTGGTGGGCACTAGTATGACTCCGGCTCTTGCCAACGGGTGCCGATAATCAGCTTACTCTGGAAAGGGCCATCCTAGTGGCTGCTCTGATGTCCAAATACAACCTCAATTTTGGGCAAATAATCGCAGAAGAGATTTGGTACAGAGATACCAAAATTGGCTCTTTATACCCTTTTCCATGCCTAATCACCGACTTGTGTGAAGAAGCACAGGTCCCAAAGTTTGCAGGAGTTGATAGGGCTAAAAGAACTGCAAGGACTCACCATCCGGAGTGGTCCAAAGATGATACACGAGTGCTGGGCTTGAGCGGTATGTCCGAGCCATTGGCTCTTACACTTGAGGCCCACATACTAACACTGGAAGGGACATCATCCCCTTCAGCTAGACCTACCCCATAGGGTAGTCAGTTCAAGCACACCACTGCTGGCCCATCCACTTTGGTAGAACTTTTAGAGGAAGATTCAGAATCCATATTTGCCTTCCATCCAGTAAATTTTGCTGATACGGTCCAGCGGACCATTGAGCTAAAAGCACGAATAAAGGCATTCGTGGCACAGTTCCAGCCGATTGTGAATACCTCAATTCAAAGGGCCATGGCACCGTTTCTGAATGTAAATGCCCGGATTGACACATTAGAGGATAGGGTGGATGAAAGACTGAAGGATATGGGTGCGGTGGAGCTTATAGACATGAAAAAGGAGATTGCTGAGCTTAAGGCCGACGTCGAGAAGCTGAAGAATTCCCCACCTTCCCAGGCCAGGGCGCCAGTAGTCTTGCCATGGATTACGCCAGAGCCTACGCTAAATCTATGGGATTTTGTGGATCCTGACCTCCGGATGGCAAACTTGGACACAACAGCGGCAAAGGAGCCAGAAAAAGAAGCTGAACTACCTCTTGATCCCTTTGAGCACAAAAGAAAGAGGAAGAGAAGAGACAAGGAGGCCCAAGCGGATAATGCACCACTCAGCCCCAAATCCCAGAAAAGGAAGGAGGATTGCGAGGCTAAGAAGGCTAAGAAAGAGAGGAGGCAAGCAGAAAAAGAGTCCCTTGCTACACAGCAGATTCGAATTGATGCCATTGGGACCGGTGGATCGGCTAGTGGTGTTGCCGATGTGATCGAAGAAACTTCTTTAGACCCCATTGTGGGAGTTGGTGACATTGATGCTGCCCGGGAAGCTGATACTGTGATTGAGAGGACTGCAGAGGCAACCTCTATTGTTGAGACTTCTACGGGCACTGAGATAGAGGGACCGACTTTTGCTACACCTGATGATGGCGCTTAGGCACCATAGGTATGCCTAGTATCCCTTGCTTATCATTTTTTCATCTATTGAGGATAATGCACCATATTTTAGAGGGGGGTGGGGGCAGCTGTGGTCATCTGGTGTATTTTTGTAGAGAATTTTGGCAAAGTCTGAGTAGCCAAAACACTCGTGTCGTGCCACGATAGTAAATCAAGTGCTGCATGAGAGGTAACCCATGAGGGTACTTACAAGGTACCCGAATCCTTGGGGTTTTCTTGCCTGCATTCTTTCCCTAAGGATTTTTAATTTTTGTTGAACCGACATATTAAGTATAGGATGTGTGTTCGTAGAAGTGAATTAGAAACTAATTGCAACCATGATCTTATTTTTGAAATAGAAGTTCTGTGAAAAATGGAGACCCCTCCAAATTTTTGTGCAATAAAGTGTTAGAACCGACTTAGGTGGACCTGTAAATGAAAGCATGCATATAAATGAGACAAGTAGCTTAAGCTAAAGCATGAACCGGTAGTTAGCTAATCTGTAGCCTTAACTCTGTTCCATGTGTGAAGTGAGCTGCTTAGTATTTGTTCTTGCTGTACTGTGCGATCTAGAACTTGCCTGGTTAGACATGCTTAGATGGTAGAATGATTTAGTTGGGACATGATCATAGGACCTTTTTGAATTAGTCCACTTCAGGCAAAATGACCTACCAAAATGCTAAGTAATCCACTTGATCCCTAACTTTGAGCCGTAAAGTGAACCTTTTTGTTGTTAGCCTATTCACCTTCCCGTTTCCTATAAAATCTCTGTTTTGGCCCTGGTCCCTCCTTGGAAATCATGCACCTCAACTAAGGCTAAAAGCCTAAGTTGAGGGTGGCTACTGTAGGGGTGAGTAGGAAGTGTTGGGTATGAAAAGAATGGTTAAGCAATAGAAAGAAAGAAACTGGGTGAGGTTGGCGTGCAAAAGAAAAAGAAAAAGAAAAGAAAAATGATGAATGAAAAGAAAAGAAAGAAGAATAATGAATGAAAAGACAAAGTGCAGTAATGCAATAGAAGCCACACTCGAAGTTTGATAAAAGTAGGAAAAGAGTGAAAGAAAGGAGAAGAAGGGAGGCAATCGGTAAGAACTAAAAAGTGGAGAAAATAACGAAGTAATTGTAGTCTCAAGGAGGGCATAGTCACTTTTACCCAAATGTACCATTCCCATCCCTAAGCCTACATTACAAGCCTAGCAAAGTCCTATAGTGATCCTAACTGAACCGTTTGAAAGCTGAAGCATAGAAAATAAGGGCAAGCCTATGGTATCGTGCATGTACAACTTGAACTTTGTGAGAGTGAGTGGTTTCCCAATCCCTGAGTGTTAAATTGATAGCTTGTGTGATTTGGGACTCTTTTGTTGTGAGGGCACTAGAGTAGACTGGATTGCTAATTGCTTGGTTTGAATGTCTGGTGTGTATGCTAGCTTACTCGTAAATATCGTGTTGTCACTCATGGATCCTTCTTGTGTTGTTTTGATAATTTGATAAAGTGCACAGGTTTTTGAGCTGTCAAGAAGTGGGTACTATCTTGAAAAGTAAAAGTTTAATGAATCAGGTTGCCATTGTAGTTTCTAGTTTTCTTCTACTTAAGCATCGTTTGGTTTTGGTTTTGTTTGGTGCTTGAGGACAAGCAAACATTCTAAGTTGAGGGTATTGATGTGCCAGGATTTGATGGCACTTTTGATGCTTAAAACGAAGTATTTTTAGGAGTTCTTAAGTACATTTGTTGGATTTAATGTCGTTTGCTAGTTATGCAGGGAAAAAGTATGAAATAGGTGGGAAGACCAAAACGTTGCAGTTTTTGGGAAAAAGACAAGCCACCAAGGGCGTCACACTCACGACGGCCCATGGGGCAAGCCGTTAGAACAGGGCAGCAAGAGGGGCTAAGGCATTTGAGCTTGACGGGCCCCATGACGCCCATGGTAGACACGATGGGATGTTGCAAAGCCTATCAAAACTGTCCAGAGGAGCATGTAAGAAGTCAAGGAAGGGCGATGGGCATCCTCGACGCCCGTGACAATCATGATGCCCCGTCAAAGTTGCCCGTGGAAACCAGGCAGGAGAGCTGGAGAGGAGCCAAGTGCAGGCAACGAGATGGCCGACGGGCGTCGTAGTCTCGATGGCTCGTCCCCTCTGCCCGTGAAAGCTTGGTAGAGGCTTGGAGTTAAAGAGTTAAATGATGGCCGATGAGAATCATAGGCTCGACGTCCCATCACTACCGACCGTGAGTTCGTGGCAGAGATGCAAGTGAAGAATTGAAGATTGGCCAAGGGCACTCACGACGCCCATCGCAACCACAATGGCCCGTGAGGCATCCCGTCGGCACTGCCGCATCCAGCTTCTCCTAGTTTTGTTAGGATTTAGTTTCTTTGTCTATAAATACTTCTCCTTAGGTTTTATTTTTGGCGCTTACGTATTATTTTGCAAAAGTTACGACATTATTGTTTTGGTTTTGACTTTAAACACAAGTTCTTGATTAGTTGAAGTGTTCTTGATATTTTCTTCAAGATTTTGGATTTCTTTGCACTAATTTGTAAGTATCTACTGATGATTGCACAAACAACCATTAAGTGCCCACTTATGAATATGAGTAGCTAAATCTGCAACTAGGGTTGTGGGAACCATGAAGAATTAACAAAGTAGGCAAAGTACTTAGTAATTCTAGGGCGATATTTATGAATGCATTGTTCTTCCCTTCGTAATGATTGCTTTCTAGAAGTGTACAACATTAGAACTCGCCTTATCCTTACTTGCCGGACCAAGCAGGTTATGGATGGGAAAAGGGTTGTTCAACGATGGAGATTTGAGGCTACCAACCCTCATCTAATAGCTTGACCTTGTTCGGGAATAACTAATCTGGGATCCAGGGTAAGGGTTAGTAGAGCATACACCTGCGGCCGGACTAAGGCGTGTGGTAAAATTCGTCTAGCTGCCAGACCAATTAGTTAGATGAACCTAACTTACCAATTCTGCATGCTAAGTATCAAACTAGTTTACCAAGTACAAAATCCTTACTAAGTTATGGTCTCATGGGAAACACGACCCTAGTCGCTTTTACTATTGATAACAACTGTTGAAATTGACATCTGTTACTTGTTTGTATTCTAGTTACTACTATTACCTGTTACTTTAATCCCACCCCCTTTTAAAGGGAAATAAATGACTAAAATGCGAGTAAACATTAATCGACCATAGTCCTACCATATTTCCTGTGGGATCGACCCCAACCTTTGTTGGGTTCTATATTTGATCAGCGACCGCTTACGCTTCTAAAAAGAGGTGTAATTTGGGCGTATCAATAATCAATTGTCACTCGTACACTAAGACTTTTCAAGTCTACCCATCTTACCAATCACTATAATACCCTATTGGTTCCAGTCTAAAAATCAGGTCTACTATCCATCCCTGCTAGGCAATTAATAGACAACCTACAATACCTCGATTTATCACCCTAACTCAACCACCCCACCGATATGTCCAAGCCTTATTGACATAAGTATACAATCCAAGTTAGTGAATATAACCAGACTTCCAGTCATCAATCTAACATACCAAGTCAAGACTCAGACTACCAATCATTGTCCAAGTCAACAACTATTCGCTTTGCAACTAGAAGTATGTCCAACTACCCAAGTAAATAGTCCACGTATATCTAAGTCATAAATTGCAAGTGTCCAAACTATCCAAGGATCCCTAGGTATCATTTACAGTATTTAACATGCAACTCGATTTACACAAGAACCAACCTGGTATTTAAACACAACCACCTAGCCACTCATGAAACAGACACAGTAATAATTACATCATAAGAAATAACCTAGTTCACTCATAGAACCAACACATATAAATATATTCAAATATATACCAGGCGTGGTATCTGAGCCAACTATGATAGAATCTATACCAGGCGTGGTACCCAATCTAACTGATAGATATCCTGTACTAGGTGTGGTACTCGAGCCAACTAAGAATTATATCAGGCGTGGTACCCGAGCTAACTGAATGTCATAGACCACACAATAATCAATCATAATGAACACACACCTTGCTTGTAATCCCAACAAGTATTAAAGACAAGCTTATTTCACAAGATTGACCACTAAATATCAGTAACATTCTTTATCTTATTCCCTAACACATGAGTTGTACAAGCAACACTAATGTAATAGTTAACATGCACACATATCGTAAATAGGAAACAAATTAACCATCACCTATACAACAGACCTGATTCATCCTCCCAACCCTTGATGACCTGTCCAAAAACTAACCCCCAGATTATTCAACTAACGTATGAACTCAATTACCTCGAATTCTAGACCTCTTTAGAAGATTATGCACATTGTAGGGAACTCATCACCGGATATTAAGGATTTTTGGACCCTTCCCATTCACCCTATTCCCCTCATTTAAAACATTCTTGGAGATCCGCTACAACCTCAAAATCTATTCACACATAAACATTACTGGTTCCTCGAACCCACCTACAAATCTAGCTTTCCCTGGGATTTAGAATCCCACTATCAACAAGGCAACAAGTATAGGGAGCACATTACTCATAACACAATAACTCTATCTTAGCCAACCATACAACCAAATACATTATTCCTTCAGACTCTATGTCCGAAGGCCTAGGCATGAAACCTCCCATCATTCTACAACATAATATGCAATTAGAAATAGGTCTAACTACTCAATTAATGTAACAACCTGATTCATCGTTATTTCAAGAATTACGATATCACAGATTTTAGGAACGATTAAAATATATTTTGAATTAAGTGAGGTTGACGTGATGGAAAATTTCAAATTTTAAAATTCATCTGGGCTGACGTCACTCTACTATAGCGGAAATTATTCCAATATAGCGCCACCACGGTAGCGGTCAGCCAACTGCTATAGCGGTATGACAGAAAACAGAAGCTAGATTACACAATTTTTATAAAAGTCTTCTCCTCCTTGATTGGAAAACATACGAGGGTTACTCCAAAAATACTCCTAGGCTACTCCAAAGCTTGAGAGCAATGTGGAGGAGAGATTTCGGCTAAAGGTACGCAAAACCATGGATTTTAGGCTTGTCATCTATCAGAAAATGCCTTCATGGAGCCAAAATATGCGTGTGTAGCTGCTTGGCATCCAGGTTGGCTAGGTTTCCTTTCATTGAGTAGACTTAAACCTATTTTCATTCCATATTGTTGCATAGATGGAAAGGAGAATTCATGTTTAGGCCTTCAGGTATGGATTCTGGAGGGTTGTTGTGTTTGACTGATTTTGGAATGGGAAATGGTAGGGTTGGGATGATGTGTTATCATTTTTGGGTTAGTTATGTTCATTATATGGGGTGGAATGCTAGAATCCAGGAATTAGATGGTTGGGAAGGTTTGGGGAACCGAAAAATGTCATGGGTAATTAAATGAATAGTTAAAGGGAGTTTCAGGAATGATTTAATGTAAAAGAAGTAAAGTAAACAAGAAGGGTTCTCCTCAAGCTGGCTTCTAGTAATCGAGGGATGAGACTGAGAAGGAGGGGTAGGAGTGTCATCATCATTATCATCAGCAGCAACATCCTCTACAGCCTGACTGCTTCCTATTTTATCTACCTTTTTTTTCTTCTTAGCTGTGACCACTTTCAATCGAAGAGAGTTGAAGGGAATATCCATATCCATCTCCCTATCAATATGATCCTCGGGTACCCCAACCTGCCTGCACAATTCGGACACCAAATTCGAAAGAAATGGGCCTCTCCTAGGACCCTGGTAGAAGTCCGTCCACTCAGAAATAATCTAGTTCCCCACATTCAGAATGATCCCCTGTATTGCACAAGCCACTACCAAAGCCTGAGCATAAGTCACATCGGTGGTATTGCCCGATGGAAGAATCCTTTGGGACACCAAATTCAGCCACCTCCTAGCGTCCACAAAAAAGAAGGTACTGGTGATGCCCTCGGCACTGGTCCAATATACTTGACTCCTGACCTCCTCATCTACCAAGGTATCTCTCAGCCATGTCATATCCCAAGGTCGAGCCTTAGACTCGTATGCCATATTTGAAATGTGAGGCACTCCTAACACTTTATTGATAGTCTGAGAGTCCATAGGGACATCCACCCCTCAGATACGGATAGTGGGGTTGGGATCATCCTAATGAACGGTGGGGAGTATGGCATAGAACTCCTGCACCCAACCTGAATGCCCGGAAGGAAGAGCCACAACCAACGGGACCTAGCTGAAATCTTGAAGCCTGCGATAGAAGGCGGCTACTTTCTCACCCACCCCTTCTATTTTGGAGGCCTTCTCATGGCAGAATCCTAGCCTGTGGTAGTCCAGGTACCTCTCCCTACTAGTATCATTAGGGAACCTCTTGTAAGAGGGGATATGTTCTTGTTTGTCAGCCATTGAGTGTGTTAACCTACAATGTGGCAAGGGGCAGGGTTAAAAATTGATAAAGCATAAAGGAATGAGTTTTAAAAGGAAGAATTTATCTAAGTGTTAGCCTGGGAGGCTACTATTTTCGATCTTCCGCTATAGAGGACAATCGTCCGCTACCGTAGAACCGCTATAGCAGAAATTTCTCTACTATAGCGGGACCGCTATAGTGATGGGGTTCTGCTATAGTGATCTTCATCATCCCATAAGTTCAAGGGGTGTTTCAATGGCGCCCCTTGACCCAAAATTCTATTTTTAACATTCCAACTTCATATCAATACTTCTAAAGTGTCCTATCACTGTTTTATGCAAAAATCTGGATACTATAACCCCTAAATTCTGCCCAAAATAGAAATTTTCTTCAAGAACAACCCTTCACCTCCCCCACCATTTTGGCCCATTTTGGCCAAAAGTTACATAATCCTTACGCCCAGAACGCTGTGGAGGCATTGTAAACGTAAGGAAAGCATCTATGCTTTGGGAATCCGACAAAAATCCAACCTAAGTTCAAGTTCAAAAACCAACTACAATATCTACCCCAAATCATTGTTTTCTATCAAAATCCTATCAAAAATCATGCAAGGAAGTAAAGGAGTAAGCGGATACGATTGTTACCTGAAAATTTTAACGTCGGGAGAAGGGTGATCGGGAGAAAGGGAGCATTTTTAGGTGGAAATTTAGAGGAGAATGGGAATAAAACCTATTTTCTCATTTATTTCAACTGATGCCAACCTCTATAGAGGTAGGCACCTCGCTATAGCAGAAAATATATTGCCATACCGCTATAACAGACGGTAGTTCATTTGGGGACGGAAAGGTTTCTCCCGAGTCTTTTAAAATTCTTTTGCTTTGACATTCTACAAGGCCACAGATTTCTTGGGTACTCGGGATTTTTTTTCTTGAATAGCTCTGGGGAGGCAATTTCCTCGTCAGAGCGGGATCATAATTTTCCTATTTGAGTCTAGAGCGACTAATTAGAGGGAAGTTTGATGTTTTGTGTGGGATCGTAATTACGTGGTCACATGAGACTGTGAGAGCCCTGGACTAGTTTCTTCTCCTCCTTCTTATGAGATTATTTAGGGATGAACGATGGGTAAATTAGTATCTATTGTAATGATCCGATCCGTTATTATTTCAAGAATCACAATATCATAGATTTTGGGAATGATTAAAATACATTTTGAATTAAGTGGGGTTGACGTGATGGGAAATTTTAGATTTTGAAATTTATCCGAGATGACGTCACTCCGCTATAGCGCCACCGCGATAGCGGTCAGCCAGCCGCTATAGTGGTATTGCAAAAAACAGAAGCTAGACTATGCAATTTTTATAAAAGACTTCTCCTCCTCAATTGGAAAACATACGAGGGTTACTCCAAAAACCCTCCTAGGCTACTCTAAAGCTTGGGATCCATGGGGAGGAGAGTTCCAGCTAAAGGGATGCAAAACCATGGATTTCGGGCTTGTCATCTATCAGGAAATGCCTTTACGGAGCCAGAATATGCGTGTGCAGCTGTTTGGCATCCAGGTAGGCTAGGTTTCCTTTCATTGAGTAGACTTAGATCTGTTTCCATTCTATATTATTGCATAGACGAAAAGGAGAATTTATGTTTAGGCTTCCGGGCATAAAGTCTGGAGGGTTGTTGTGTTTGACTGGTTTTGGAATGGGAAATAGTAGGTTGGGATGATGTGTTGTCATTTCTGGGTTGGTTGTGTTTATTATGTGGGGTGGAATACTAGATTCTAGGAGCTAGATCATTGGGAAGGTCCAGGGAATCAAAAAATGTCATGGGTAATTAAATGACTAGTTAAAGGAAGTTTTGCGAATGATTTAATGTAAAAGAAGTAGAGTAAACAAGAAGGGTTGAGGTGCTAATGTTAGGGGATGCTTTCGCCATGTCGTATCTGTCTTAAGAGAAGGACTCAGATTTGATGTGTCTGCTAGATGCGTGTCTTGGGGGTGAGTCAGGATTTAGTCTCCGTACAAGAAATCAATGTTGGGGTAGTGGGTCCGATTGTTGGGTAGGTGACAGTTACTATTTTTCCCAATATGCAATATGTGTTCATGTACTATCGCTTAGTATTGTGTGAGTTTTCATGCTTAGGAAATGGGATTATGAATGTCTAGTTATCCTGTGTTAATTATGTGAAATGAACTGGGTTTGGTTGCTTGTTGGTTTACAAGTGTGATGTTGTTCATTATTTTATTGACTTGCTGGATTGTGTGTGAATTTTGGTTGGCTCGGGTACCACGCCTGGTATAGAATATGTATCAATTAGCCCGGGTACCATGCCTAGTACGAGTTCTCTAATAGTTGGCTTGGGTACCACGCCTGGTATGGGATTGATTACTTTTGCGTTGATTGTATTCTGATGATGGTTCCATGAGGAGACTTGAGTGTATTCTTGATATGTGGGTGTTGTATGATGGTCCTTGAGAGGCCGAATGGTTGTATGTAACTATGCGGTTAATCATAGTGTAGACCGAGATTGCATGTTAAACACTTAGGTATTGTCTTATGGATCCGCAGTTGGTCCGGGTTATTCGAAAGGGGTATATTTTATTGTCAAGGTGTATTGTGCAATGGCTATCAAACTTATTACATGTTATTGGTAAGCTAGTGGAGGGACTAGAGTCTAGTTGTATTGCTAGCTGTCGTTGTCTATTGGGTATTGTCCTAGAGGTCTCTGGGGCTATTCGGGCATTGTAAATAGTATTTACATATGTATGTGGTCTAGTTGGCGATTAACTGGGTTTACTTCTGGTTGTTGAGTCGTGGAGGTTGCCTTGAGTCACAGAATGGTAGTCCAGATCTGGACACAGTAGTGGGTCTACGTTAAGTGTGACTTGGGAAGTCTTAGGAGTCAGAGTGTAGAGTCCCCGAGTAGTGGAGTTGGCAGCGGAATGGGATGAGAAGAATGGGGATGGGACGAGTAAGTCCATAGTTGTAAATGTCATGATGTATAAGCTCCTGGTCGGGTTGATGTTAGGTTTTGGTAAGGTGGGTGTTGAAGGACTGGAGTATTATAGATGATCGCATATTTTCTCTTGATTTCTTATATGAAGGTATGGAGTGGATTCAGGTCGACCGATGATGCCTACCAGTACGTGTGTTTTGTATTGATACTACTCTTACTATACCTTTTGGGTAGAGTCTAGTTGCAGGGTCATTGGTGTTTTTAGGTACCGAACGATGGTGATCTCCAACAGCTTCTGTCCTTCGATCCTATGACAGAAGTTGTCTGTTTTACATTTTTCTATACTTTTACTTCAGAGCTCTTGTACCTGCTTAGATTAGATCCTAGGGAGGTTTATTTCGAGTTTTAAAAGCGTTTTTACTGTAAATAATTTGTAAAGGATTTTCCTGAAGTAAAGGTTTGAAAATATTTTCATATATTAAGAGGAGGATATTTATAATTTTGCTTGATTTCCACAAGTGCATGTTGAATTGGGTGGTAAGGGTTCGCCTATCTAGGTGCTTAGAGTAGGTGCCCGCATGGCTCGGTAGATGGGTTGTGACAATTAACCTAGCCTACCTAGGTGCCAAGAAGCTGCTGCAGAAGTCTGAACACAAATTCCTGGCTCTGTGAAGGCAATTCCTGATGAAAAGCGGGCCTGGAATCCATGGGTTTTACCCCATTCGATTGAAAATCTCCCCTCTCCACTGCTCCCAAGCTTTGGAGCATCCTAGACTTTTCAACTAAAGAGGAGAAGTCTAATATAAAATCTGCATTTTTGAGTCACTGGTTCTGTCATCACGCTATAGCGGCCAGCTGATCGCTACAACTGTGGTGCTATAGCGAGAAAATTTCTGCTATAGCGGAATGACGCTAGCTTGAGCAAACTTTCAAATTTAAATTTTTTTGTCACGTCACCCCAAATTAATTTAATAGAGTATTTCAATAGTTTCCACAACCCACAATAAGGTGATTTTAAATAATGACTGAATATGTCATTACAATAGATACCAATTTACCCATCGTTCATCCCTGAATGATCCCAAAAGTGGAGAGAAAGGAAGAAGCTAGCCATGGAATCCCATAGCTCCACTTTGACAGCGTGATAATTATCCTATGCGAATCATCAAAACTTCCCCCTTTTATAGGTGTACCTAACTCAATGGAAAACTAATTCGATATCGCTATGCTAGAGAATCCCTTCCCTCGAGTTACACTAAACAATTTAAAGTTACTCTTCCCGAGTGCTCGAGAAATCTAGAGCCTAATAAAATATCGGAGTGAAGGAATTTCAAATGAAACGAAAGGAACCTTTTCGCTCCCAAATGATCTGTCATCCCGCTATAGCGGGGAATATTCTTTTATAGCAGCACCGCTATAATGAGAGGTTGACCGCTATAGCGGTTGGCAACAGTTTAAAGAGGGTGAGAAATGGGTTTCTCACCTATTCTCCCCCATTTTCACTTGAAAACATCACTTTTCTCCCAATCACTTTGCTCCCGACGTTGGGAAAATAAGGTAATACCTGTAACACTTTACTTTTCTTACTATATTGCACGAATATATACCGTTTTATGCCTGAATTTGGTGAATAGAGTAGATATTGGGTTGGTTTGAATTTTGAATTTTTGGCTTTGATTGGGTGGAATCCTTGAAGCATGGGTGTTTCTCTTACGTTTACAATGCTCCCACAACATTCTGGGCGTAAGGATTACATGGTTTATAGTCAAGAACGGGCTTAAAATGGTAGGAAATGTGAAGTGTTGTTCTTGCTTAAAAAGATCAATTTTGGGCGATTTTTAGGAGTTATAATGCCCAATTTTTTTGCATAAAACAGTAGTAGAGTACTTTGAAAACACTGATCTAAACTTGGACTATTAAAAATAGAATTTTGGGTCAAGAGGCGCCATTGATGCACCTTTTGAAAATTTAGGATGATGAAGACCGTTATAGCGGAGCAAGGCCGCTATAGCGATCTCGCTATAGCAGAAAAATTCCCAATATAGCATTGTCGCCGTACTAGAAGACAACCCGCTATAGCGGGAGGCTGCAGGCAGTAGCCTCCCAGACAGGGTCCAAAGTTTTATTTTTTCTCTGAAATGATATTTCCTCGCATTTTTTTGAGTTCAAATCTCACTCCTTGTTAAACTTAAAGATTTAACAACTCAATGTATGCCAACCAAGAATACATCCCACCTTACGGAAGGTTCCCCGATGATGCTAGTCGGAAGAGATTTTAGGACTACCGAAGGACCGGTCTTTGCTACGAGAGGGCTTTTAACATGTGATTTATGGCAGAACAAGCTGGGGCATTTTATAACAGGCTTCAGGATTTCAGTTGGGGCCCCTTGGTGAAAGCTCCCCCTTCTGGGCATTCAGGCTGGGTGAGGGAGTTCTATTCCATACTCTCCATCGTGCGTTAGGATGATCCCAACCCCACTATTCACATCCGAGGAGTGGATGTCTGGACTGTCTATGAGGTGCTAGGAGTGCCTCATGTTTTGAATGCTGCGTATGAGGCTAAACTCTGGGAGATGGATATAAGGTGGCTGAGGGATACACTGATTGAGGAAGGTTTCAGGGACCAAATCTACCGGCCCAACACCGAGGGAGTAACGAGTACTTACTTCACTACCGATGCTAGGAAGTGGCTGAACTTGGTGTCTCAGATGATCCTTCCATCGGGTAATAATACCGACTTAACCTATCCTCGGGTCTTGGTGGTGGCTTACGCTATCAGGGCTTGTAGTTAAATGTAAGGGCATAGATTGTGTCAGAGTGGAAGGATTTCTACCGGGGTTCCAAGAAGAGCCCCTTCCTTTCGGGTCTAGTGTCGAAGCTATGTAGGCAGTTCTAGGTGCCTGGGGATGATACTGACATAGAGGTAGAAATTAATGCGCCCTTTAACCCTCTCAGGGTGAAGGTGATCACTGCCAAGGGAAAGAAGAAAAGAAAGGTGAGCAAAGAAGGGAGCAGCCAGGCTTCCGAGGGCACATATGATGATGATGATGATCATGTCCCTCCTTCCCAGTCCTAGCCTCCGATCACCAGCCGCCGCCTAGAGGAGGACCAGGCCACAGTCAGGCGATTCATGGAGGGCTCTCATGCCAGAGGTGCAGCCCCACCTCCCTCTAGCTAGGACTATGCAACACTCTATATGGAGCTCGATGAGGAGAAGAGGAAGAGGCTCTCCCAGGACCGCATGCTTGAATGGATGTGGAAAACCATAAAGGTCATGTTCAGTTGTGTCATCCCCGATCAGGAGCTTCCCCAGCTCGAGCCAGAGGACATACATGAGTTCCCCTTCTTGAGTGGTGCTGAGGCCGAGGACCCCACCCCCGTAGCCCCTGATGGTGATGAGGCATCCGGCTAGGACCTCCCCCCCTTTATTATACACTATTAATGTTTTTGGGTTTTGCCTCATTTGAAGCATGTACTAGATGATGTTTTCCCTTTCCCTTTTTATTTTAAGCATGTGGATGCTAGTTTAAATAGTATTAACTTTATATGCATGCTATATTAGTCTTACCAGAAGTTTCCTCGATTTACATAGTAGCTCACAAATCAACTATTGATTTTAAACACCCCAAAAATGAAAATGAAAACAGGGGAAAACAAGTCATGAATTGTGTCCCACCCATCCCGCTATAGCAGCATGCACGCTGCTATGGCGACACCATTATAGAGGAGAAATTCTCGCTATATCAGGATCGATGTAGTGGGTCTATCCTGCTATGGCGGCCCCAATGGTAGCAGCCCAGAAATTTCACTTTTTATGCAGAGTTCTCTTATTTCCCATTCCCCGTTTTCAATTATAACCTTTGAGATCGCATCGTGGTCTTAAATATAATCTCAAAACCAACCCCAACAATGCGTACTTTAGAATTTAGCACCACATTATCATAAAATCAGTCACAAAACACACCAGAAAGTTGTTCATAACATCGCATTTCTGCTATCATACAAGAATAGCCCTTTCCCCCATGGTTCTCAACCAATTCTGACTATCCTTAAGCCAGAGTTTCTCCACAGTCACAAATTATTTAGTCCCCTTACCATCCTTTCCAATGGTAAGTCCACACCCGAAATTCACCCCAAAAGTTTTCAAGTTAAGCCACATAATAATTTATCACTAGAATCATCTTCCACAACTAGTTTATGACCTTTTCCTGACCAAAATTTTCACAGAAAGGCAAGCAATTATACACAACACATTTGCAGTCATACAGGTAATGCAATGCATATAATCACAAGTCTAAAGCTTCAGCATTAAATCAAGTCATATTTATTACTCTTTATTCATCCCATGGATGATCGTTAACCCGATTATCCATGTATTCATATGGCCGGGCCAGATACTAATTGGAACCTTCTTGGTTCCAACCTTCCTTGCTTGTGTCATTTCAGCCGAAGTCAAATGACATCCTTTTTCTTCGGTGAAATACCAATTGGAATCAAGAGATACAAATTGGGCTCAACCCATACAAGCAAGGAACAGGCCACACGAAAGGAGTGAAAGAAGGGAGACAATTTCCTAGAATGCTTCATAGCTTCCCAATGATTAGATGTGGATGTCAACACATTAATCCGCATGATACTATTCAATATTTTCTCTTATACTGGAAGACCGGTAACCTAGGCTCTGATATCAAAATTATCACGACCTAACTACCGGACCGTGCAGGCACCTACTCTAAGCACCTAGATAGGAGAACCCTTACCACCCTATTTAAAATGAGCCTGCAGAAATAAATAAGAAACATAAATATTGCCTTTAATATTTAAACCAGTTACCAAATCTTTAATACAATAAAATCATTTACAAAATCTTAAGTGAAAAACCTTCCCTAGGAACTAGTCTAAACAGGTACAAGAGCTTCTAAGAGAATACAAAGGCTAAAAAAGACAGAGTTCCCACCATAGGAAGAGAGAAGTAGAAGCTGTTGGAGATCACCATCATTTTTACCTAGAAGCATCACTGATCCTGCAACCAGACTATATCAAAAGGTATAGCAAGAGTAGTATCAGAACAAATAACACATATTGGTAGGAATCATCGGTCAACCCGAATCCACCACATAATATCATGTAATTCAAAAGAAACATGCAATATGAAGTTACAAAATTCAGTCCCTTATCCACAACCTTTACTATCATGATATAATATCTATGAACCTATACATTCTGTCCCAAGCCTTCCTACCCCATTCTGCTACCAACTCCACCAATTGGAGACCTCCCACTATTCTATCCTGGTCATAACCAATTATCACTCATACACTAAGGCTTCCCAAGTCTACCCATATTACCAACCAGTATAATACCCTATTGGTTCCAGTCTCAAAATTAGGTCTACTATACACCCCTACTAGCCAATTAATAAACAACCTATAATACCCTAATTTACCACCCTGACTTAACTACCCCATCGACATGTCCAAGCCTTATTGACAAAAATATACAATCCAAGTCAGTGAATATAACCAGACTTTCGGTCATCAATTTGACAGACCAAGTCAAGACCTAGACTACTAACCATTGTCCAAGTCAACAACTATTTGCTTTGCAACTAGAAGTACGTCCAACTACCCAAGTAAACAGTCCACATATATCTAAGTCATATATTGCAAGTGTCCAAACTACCCAAGGATCCCTAATACATCATTTATAGTATTTAACATGCAACCCGTTCTACACAAGAACCAACCTGATATTTAAAACAACTATCCAGCCACTCATGAAACCAACACAGTAATAATTACATCACAAGAAATAACCTGGTTCACTCATAGAACCAACACACATAAATATATTCAAACATATACCAGGCGTGATACCCGAGCAAACCATGATAGAATTTGTACCAGGCATTATACCCGAGCCAACTGATAGGTATACCATACCAGGCATGGTACTCGAGCCAACCAAGAATTGTACCAGGCATGGTACCCGAGCCAATCAAATGTCATAGACCATAAAACAATCAATCACAATGAACACATACTACGCTTGTAATCCCAACAAGTATTAAAGACAAGCTCATTTCTCAAGATTGACCACCAGATATTAGTAACATTCCTTATTTTATTCCTTAACAAACGAGTTGTATAGGTAACACTAATGTAATAGTTAACATGCACACATATCGTAAACGAAAAACAAATCAACCATCACCTACACAATAGACCTGATTCATCCTCCCAACCCTTGATTACCAGTTCGAAGACTAACCCCTGGATTATTCAACTAACACATGAACTCAATTACCTCGAATCCTAGACCTCTTTAGAAGAGTACACACATTGTAGGGAACTCATCCCCAAACATTAAGGATTTCCGGACCCTTCCCGTTTACCCCATTCCTCTCATTTAAAACATTCTCAGAGATCCGCTATAACCTAGAAATCCATTCACACATAAACATTACCGATTCCTCAAACCCACCCAGCTTTCTCGGGATTTAGAATCCTACTATCAACAATGCAACAAGTATAGGGAGCACATTACTCATAACATAATAACTCCATCTCAGCCAACCAAATAAATTATTCCTCCAGACTCCATGCTTGAAGGCCTAGGCATGAAACCTCCTATCATTCTACAACATAATATGCAATTAGAAAAAGGTCTAACTACTCAATTAACCTAGCCTACCTAGGTACCAAGCAGCTGCTGTAGAAGTCTGAACGTAAACTCATGGATACGTGAAGGCAATTCCTAATGAAAAGCGGGCCTAGAATCTATGAGTTTTACCCCATTCAAGCAAAAATATCCCCTCTCAATTGCGCCCAAGCTTTGAAGCATCCTAGGAGGGTTTTTGGAGTAACCCTCTTCTGTTTTTCAACTAACGAGGAGAAGTCTAATATAAAATTTTCATTTTCAAGTCATTGGTTCTGTCAGCCCACTATAGTGCTTGGCTGACCGCTACAGCAGTGGCGCTATAGCAGGAAATTTTTTGCTATAGAAGAATGACACCAGCTCAAGCAAAATTTCAAATTCTAAACTTTTTCATTGCGTCACCCCAAATTAATTTAATAGCGTATTTCAATAGTTTTCGCAATCCACAATGAGATAGTTTTAAATAATGACTAAACAGGTCATTACACTGTTTGAGCTCCCTGGCCCCAATTTAATCGGAGTCCCATTGAGCACCCTGGCCCCGAATTAAATGGGGAGCTCGACTAAGCGCCCTAGCCCCAACTGAAATGGGGGGATCTATTTGAGCACCCTGGGCCCAAGTTCAATTGGGTGATCAAATATAGTTGATAGGTTAGCCACTTTAGGCTAAAAATTATAAGTTAGCCACTTTTGGTTCATAGTCATAAGTCATGTTTTTCATTAATAAATCATAAAGGATTCATGAGAAGTAGCATCATTTTCATCTTGCCATGGTTAATAAGTTTTAAAGACTTTCATAACTTTGTAGAGGGTTAGCTTTTTGGAAAGTTCATGTCCTTTAAGCATAATCTTATGATTGAGGAGTTAATATGATCACATTAAAAGATTGCATCATTATGTTAGATGCATAATTGAGAGCACTAAAATTAATATTCATAGAAGTTACATTCTCATGGAAAGATTATAATTTTAGATTTAGTAAGATATCTAAAATATCATAGGTTCATAAGTCATACATGATTCATGAGGTTCATATCGATTTTATAAGATTCGCCAATTCATAAGTTCATATAGAGGGATCTATAGAAATACATAGCCTAAGTACATGAGATGAGAAGACATGAATATAGATATTTATGAAGTCTTCTTGAGAATTATGAGGATTCACAAGTTCATAAAGGTTTACTCTAACCCTAACTTGTCATAAAGAATGATTCAAACTAAGAAGTGACAAAGTTCACAAAAATAAATGAAGAGGAAAAGTCTTACATACCTTAAATATTCCAAATCTTGAAGGAGGGTTCACGTTTTTTGTTCTTGAGACTTAGAAAAAGGTTTTCTTGAAGAACCCTAATATTTGTGGCAAGGAACCTTGTTAGAATCCATAACCGTGGAGTTAAAAATCATGGATTTTGCTTAGAAATCATGGGAGAAACTTACATGAACTTATAAGGGTGAAAGAGGGGTTCTTAGGGCTATTGGAGTCGACCAAAAAGTGAGAAAAGAAACCAAAACCACATTCTTATAAAAAATTGGGAAAAACTGATATACAATCTGTATTCCTCATGTATGAACCATCAAAATGATGCACGGTCCATTATATGATCCGTCCTAAACCTTGGTAAGTTCCCATACACTGACTACTTAGGACAGTCCATGGTATAAGCTGTGAAATCCAACAACGGAATGTCATAGGGACCATTAATGGTACGGTTCGTGACTATTTGATAATACCTTACTAGAATATCCATAACTTTTTGCTTTGGAATTGGATTTACAAACAGTCAATGCAGTTGAAAACTAGACTCAAACATCTTTAATTTGATAGGTATTATACCATGTAACTCTTCATATTCTAGAAGGAATACTCATTTGAAGTTGATCCTAGTAAAAACTTATACGGGAACTTAATCGATAGAAAAGCTTTCAACTCAACTTTGTGTTACAAGTTTCCTATTACCTTAATTCACATCTATTACACTTCCCACACTTAAGACTTAGCCTTTACACCTAGGTAAAATAAAAATTTCACTGAGTTTGGGTCCAGCTACATACGTAGAACACTTCAGATCTTAGCTTAGAAGATTGAGGTGTTACAAATGGTCAACACTTCTTCATCGAAGTTAAAGTCCTTTGCCTAAGGTTTAGAAATTACAAGTCGTTTATAGATCATATACGGACTTGAGAAGATTACCTCTTGCTGCTCCTCCTTGCAGCTGAATATATCACGACCCAACTATTGAGTTATGTGGGTGCCTACTCTAAGCACCTAGATAGACGAACCCTTACCACCCGATCCAACCGGTAAATGCGGAGTTACAAATAAAACTATAAAAAAATCTTACTTTAAAAACATGAATACAATTATAATCTTTAATGCGAAAAACCTCTTTTTTAAAATACAACACCCTCTCTAGGATCTAGTCTAAGGAGGTACAAGAGCAACTACAGGAATGAAACAGAAATGTAAAAGGACACAGCTCCCACCACGGAAACATGAGTAGAAGCTACTGAAGAATCACTGTTGTCATATGCCTATGAAACATCACCAACCTGCAACCAGACTATACCCAAAAATGGTATAGCAAGAGTAGAATCAGTATAAACACACATACTGGTAGGCATCATCGGTCGACCCGAATCTATTCCATACCATCATATAAGAAATTAAGAGAAAGAATGCAATTAATTACAATACTTCAGCCCTGCAACATCCACCTTTAACAAAATCTGATATCAACCCATGCCTTCCTATCCTTCCGCTGCCAACTCCACCACCATGCGACTCTGCACCCTGACTCCTAGGATTTCCCAAGTCTCACTAACCCTTAGACTTTCTAAGTCACCTTAACACTTAGATCAACCCTTAAGTCCATACCCAGACTACCCCTCCGTCACTCAAGTTAACCCTTATAGGTAAATACCTAGAAATAAACCAACTAACCACCCAACCAGACTAACTATATTTGCGGTGCTATTTACAAGTGTCCAGACCTCTCAAGGGTCCCTGGGGCAGTCCTCACTCATGATACTGAAATCCCGCAATACACTCCAGACTTTCCGTCTACCTTTTAACTCCAATCACATGTAATGGGTTCAACACTTATTTAATAATGATAGTTAACCAACAATATGGCTAGGCTATACATCTCCTCCTTAGCTTATCAACCACATGTAACCAATTAACAACCACTGACAAGCCAATGATAATAAACATATATCCTTTCCCCACAACCCAAACCCACAGGGGTCCCTAGGACACCACTATGTTTTCAACATGAATTTTCGGTCTACACTAAAATTAATCTCACATTTAAATATAATCACCCAGCCTCTCATGGACCATATGTAGAAATCACAATAAAAAATACAACCCGGTCCACTTAGGGAACCGTCGAAAGAATATAATCAATGAAAATAAAGCAAACCTGTACCATGTGTTTTTGGGAAAAATGATTTATGTTTTGACTATTTGAAAATTAATTTTGAAAACTAAGTTAAGGTTCCAAAACATTTTTCGCCACTTAATTTTAAAAAAGAAAATTAAGAAAATCTTTTTGAAAATTTCAATGTCTAAAACAGGTAAATACTTAGAATTTTTTTGAGATTTTGGGTAAGAGGTTCCTATTAATGTTTCGAGAAGGTTTTCAAAGCATTCGAAACATCCACTAACTCGCAGTTATCTAGACTTGTTTGAAAATAACTTATTTGACTAAACTTGAGAAAATATTTGATTTAATTATGATAAATATAACTTGCTAAAAGTGACAGAAATGTTTTTTTAAGAGAAAACATAGAAGATTTGACTTGACAAAGGAGGATTACCATTTTAGAAATGAAAACACAAAGAGTTGGTTTAAAAGAGGAAAACATGCTAGCTTTTGACAGTTTAAAACATAGGATGTTTAATTGCTTTTTACATGGAATAAAGAGTGATGACAAGAAATATTTACTCTTTAAGGGATAATTCAACTAAATTAGAGGTTAGAGTCCAATTAGTACAAGAAATTCTAACTAAACAGAGTAGAAAGGATTAGAAATGTAATTGAGCTATTGGCCTAACCTAAACCTGTCCTAAATCTAATGTGTGGGCCCTCTTTAGGCCCACCGCTATTTTTTTTTGGACTTTGGTCTAATTCTGTCTTATTTGGACTTTTGGGTTCAATCTTTCATACTTTTTCCCTTTTTGGGCTGTTGTTGCTCCTATGGGCTTTGGCCCATTTTGTCAAACTTAGTCCGTTTGGACTGCTCTTGTTTCCTTCATTACTGTTGGTCGCTCCTTTTTGGACTCAAAGAATAGCTCATGTTGGGCTAAGGCCCAACAAAATGCAAAGGGGGGAAAACTTGAGTCTGAATGGACTCGCTCAGAGTTCATGCATAGAAACAGAAAAAAATGAGTTACTATCTATTCAAACCAGCAAATCCAACTCATTGTCATATAAACAAATTTGATCAAAAGAGAACATAATAGTTTATAGGCTCAACAGGACGTGAACTAATTATTCTGATCAAAAGAAAACCAGGCAACAATTAACACATAATGAACATGATTTGAGAAATAAACACAATTATGGAGATGCAATTAGAAAGCAGTTGTATGTTAGGGACTAAGGGGATATGCAGGCTTCTTGACTCTCAAACTTGACCAGATACATATAACCTTAAAAACGAAGCACAATATAATGGGACAAGTTTTTAGATCTGATAATAAAGAAAACACATTCATAGCTATTTTAAGACTCAAACTTTGACGAACCTGTTTGATTTTAAGCAAAAAAGAGAAATTACTACTTTTAGGCATGATTCAAACAAAGAAAGAACAGTTCATACGGAAAGAAATAGGTTCACATTAGAACGAAACAAAGAGATTTTTCCAAAGAAAACATATAGTAAAGGTAGTAAACATTCCAACCAACCATTTTCTCTTGTTAAATATTCCAAACAAGAAGACACCTGGTGATTATGAACTCTACACATTATCAGAAGGGAAATACAAAAAGGCATGGTATTTATAGCAACTGAAACAACCATTATGAGAGGATATTATCTCAAATTCAAATGTCAAGGCAACATGTTCGAGATTTGAACTCAACGGCGTTACTCACTCAGAAAAGGGTTCAACTTTAACAGATTTAAACGAAGATAAAATAGGTGATGTTCTTATGAATAAAAACTAGCGTCTATCAATTTTTGAAGAGCAAATTTGTTTCAATAAAATTAAATAATTAAAAGGGAGAGGGACAACCAATTTTAAACCAAACCAGATGACCCCTAGAACACTAAACACAAATGACCTATCAAGCTTATTCCTAACTTTGCTTCTATAGATTTGGACATGATGAACTACTACAAACAACAAAGGATTCCCAGATTTAAAAAAATTTTGAACACTCCAGAAAGATAAAATTAACCCATTTCATGCTTGGTAAATCAGTCTTAAAATGAACATATAATGGAACGTAGACAGGCAGCAATCACAAAGAAATATCAAAACAAACGCTAGCATTTCCTTTACTAAGTTCTCACAACAGACATAGGAGCTCTAAACAGTAAAGACAACAACATATAGACGTTCATACAAGACCCGCATTAAGATAAGAAGAAATCAGGAAAGGGAGAAAGCAAAAACTTCAAAATTTTGACCCTTAACCACCATTTTATAAGCAAACTCGACAACTTCTAGATTCTTGTTTCTTCTTAACAAATCAAACAGACACCAGCCTAAAACCAACATAGAAATAAACAAGAGCATAACCCTATATTACGCTATGAGGAAAATAGAAAAGGAAAAAAATGAGGGGTTTACCTTCTTTGGAGCAACGTCTGGGACTTGTAAACTTCGTCGGGGAACTTTGACACCACCGAAAAATAGACTTGCGAACTTTTTGCCAAAAATCTCAAGCTCGAAAAAGTCTTATAGGGTTTTTCGGCCTTGAAAACGCTTATCCCCACTGTGAAAATAGTGGGGTTTATATAGGAAATAAATTGGGGTTTTGGGGACTGAAATCTCGATGTGGGAGCGGAAATTTCAGGGTTTTTTCTGGGATTTTACTGAGGGAATTTGAATCCTTGTGAGAGGATAAGGATCCAGCTCACGAATTCGTACCATCTTGGTACATTTGAGCTAGATTTCTCAGAGAAAGGACAAAGACTGAGAGAGATTGCTCTACATAGCCTATTTCTAGAACCTTCGAAGGATGATTCTTATGCCCAGCACACATAGAGGTTCAGAGGGATTGATAGAGGTGAGACAATGAGAGTCCATGCTAGGGTTAATGTCATTTGATCATCTGTTGGGAGAAAGAAGATGAGCTAGAGGCGTCGTTTGTGTGTTGTGTGAGGGAAAAAAGATGAGGGAATAGAGTGTTAAGGGTGTGAGCATTGGGCTGGACTGGAGAGGGTCGAGGGTTTAAGGTGGTGGGTCAGGCGAATTGTTGGTGGGCAGGTGGAAATGGCAGAGGGGAAAATGGGGGATGGGCCAGCATTTTTGAATTGTTTGCTGGCCCAATTTACTGAAGGAGCAAAACTGGTGAGGGTGTTGTAAAGGGTTATTTAGGATATGGTCACATTTGCAAAATGTGGCCATTTAGGGAATAACCAAATTGAGGGTAAATAAATGAAATTCGGCTAGAGTTTAAAGAATTAGGCTATAATAGGAATTGAGATGACTTAATTACAATTAACTCTTAAGCTTAATTAATTCAAATGATTTCGAAATAATTAACATGAATTATTTCAATTTATGAATTATGAAACCAATTACTCAATTAACCTCTAATTTGGAGAAAAATCAAGCATTTAACCTTTTAAAAGGATTTTCTTATGAAATTAGACTTTTAAACAGTTCTTTAAGTAAACTTATATAAATTTCACATAATTAAATATGAAAAATATAAACTCTTACTCAAGACTACCATAAAGCTGATTTGGAAAATATTTTATGCCTTTTTACAAAATAATTATTTCAAAAATTATTTAAAATTCAAAAAAGGATCAAGATTAATTCATAATATGGCGGGTAAAAATTATGTGTCAACAACTGCCCCTCCCTTTGGGTAGGGTAGATGTAAGGAATCCTGGGCAAAGGGAATTGATGTTCCCAATTTTATTCGACCACAGATTCATCTTTAGGAAATGGTTGGTTCTAGCACGAATTTCAAAGAATCATGGCCAAACTCTGGTATCGAGTTTTCTACATATCTCAGGTTACATGAGAACTCAGACCACTTGTAGTTCAAGACACTTAATTTTACGCACGGTTTTCCAAAGAAATTTAATAGCTATCCTGACCTAAGATTAAGGAGAGACCAGAAAGCTAGAGAGTAAGGATTGGGGGGTTTGGAATGCAGCCAAGTTTTTAACACACAGCCTGCCTACATATCCCAAGACTTGGGGAATCAGGCTGCTTGTAGTTCGACTCAATTGGTAGAAAAGGTAATCTTTATGTTAAGATAACCTTTGGCTCGGGATGAGTGATGAATAATTTGAGTTATAGAAAAGAGGCTTATAACCTCTCAACTATGAATGCGGTGCACTTCACGCCCATAAATAAGATTTTACCTGGACATAATTTCCAAAACTCGAGGTGTATCGTCACCCGGATTTGAAGAGAAGGAGTATTGCTTCCAGCGTGAGTTCAAAAAAATACTCTGGATGCGAAATTAACACCCAAAGATAAGAAATACCCACATGCCTTCTGATAGTAGTGTGGTTTAATGGTGGTGAAAGTCATTCCTCAGCTCGCATCCAAAGAGTTTGGTATTCCTCTTCGGACTACATCCCAGTTTGCTGCTAAGAAAAAGTTCCACGTTGTGATGTGTCCTTTTTGGTGTAGTCCGCACCTGTGGTTTTGGTTTGAGAATTTCATCCTTCTCAGATACTCTCAACAACATCTCAAAACAAAATTGTCAGTAGTAACATAATTCTATTTGGAGAGGTAGTTTCCTTGCCATACCTCATCCTTTGGGTTATGTTTGAATACCGTATGGTGAAGTTTTTTGATGTATTTTGTACCTGTTGTTCTGGTTTGAGATTTTCATCCTCTCAGATGTTCTCAATAATATTTTGAAACAAAATGGTCAGTAGTAAAGTAGTTTCAACAGGGAAAGATAGCTTTGTACCTCATTTTCCACATTCGTTGCTTTTTTAGGAAGACGCCATCCTTTCTTTCTCTGACTTGGGGAAATAGTGACTTCCATGATGAGAATATGATAGCCTTCATAGCTATCGGATAGGATTGCCTACGTGGCGGTTTTTGAGTATGACGACCTTCGTGGTTGTTTGACGTCACGGCCCTCGTAACTGTTTGCGGCGTTCTCTTGAACGTGATAGCCTTCGTGGCTATTGATAGTAGTCTTTGCATATGCCTTTGGGGTAAATCTTGCACATCATCCGTATAGATGCGACTAACAGATATTCCCTGAATTGTCAGGCTTTGGGTAATCTAGCACATCACCCGACTTTGGATAGAGGCGGCTTACAAATGCCTTTAATTTGTCAACTTTGAGTAATCTTGCACATCATCCGACTTTGGATAGAGGCAGCTTATAGATTTCCTTTGAATTGCCAGTTTTTGGGTAATCCTGCACTTTTATCTGATCTTGGATGTAACGCGACTTACAGATTTCTCTTGAATTGCTAGCCTTAGGGTAGTCCTGCATAATATCAATGTGGATATGTCGTGGCTTATGGATAACCCTTGGATTATCAATTTTTAGTAGTCTTGCATTTTATCTAATTTCAGATATTATTGCGACTTATGCATTACCCTTGAACTGTCAATCTTTGGGTGATCTTGCACACTATCCGGTTTCAGATATCGCTGCGTCTTGTAGATAACTCTTAGTTTATCAAGTTTTGGGCAATCTTGCACACTATCTGATTTCAGACATTACTATCACTTACATATGACCTTTGGCCTTCCAATTTTGGGAGATGTAGTTCATCGTCCGATTTGGATGGCGTCTTGCAGACATCCTTCAGACTATATGCTTTTGACCTCGATGGCGAGTGTTATTTGATCATCGGGGTGACAAGACCTTTGACAGACGATCAAATATAGCTATATCCCTTGGCAATCGATGCTTTTGAATGTATAAACACCCTTCAGTATGAGATTTCACTGTCTCAATGCGATAACAGAATAAGGGTGCATAAATATCCTTGACGTCAGACTCCACCATCTTACGCGATATCAGATATGAATATGCTGGATGCCAGATTTCATCGTCTGGGCATAATAATAAGGAAGCAAAGATATCCTCAATGTCAGACTCCGTCATCTCATGCGATGTTAGATACAACTATGCCAGACTGATCATAATAAGAAAGCTAGTATATCCTCAACAATAGACTCCACCGTCTTACGCGATATTGGATATAAATATGCTGGATGCCAGACTTGGCATAATAATGATGAAGCAAATATATCTTCAACATCAGACTCTGCCGTATTACGCGATGTTGGATATACTTATGCTAGATGCCAAACTTGGCATGATAATAATAATAATATCCTCAACGTTAGACTCCACCATCTCACGCAATATCAACTATAAATATGTTAGGCTTGGCATAAATAAAGAAGCAAATATATCCTTAATTTCAGACTCTGCCGTCTTATGCAATGTCAGATATAAATATGTTGGATGCCAGACTTGGAATGATAATAATAATATCTTCAATGTTAGACTCTGCCATCTCACATGATATCGAATGCAAATATGCCAGGCTTGACATAATAAGGAAGCAAATATATCATCAATGTTAGACTCTGCCATCTCACACAGTATCAGATATAAATATGCTAGCCTCAGTATAAAAAAGAGGCAAAGATATCTTCAACGTCAGACTCCGCTGTCTCACAGGATATCGGATATAAATATACCAGCTTTGATATAAAAAGAGGCAAGATATCCTTAATGTGAGACTCCACTATCTCACGCAATATTGGATACAAATATGTTGAATGCCAGACTTGGCATAATAATGATAAAGCAAAGATATCCTCAATGTTAGACTTCATCGTCCCATGCGATATCAGATATAAATGCTGAATGCCAGACTTGGCATAATAATGATGAAGCAATGATATCCTTAATGTCAGACTTCACCGTCTCACGCGATATCAGATATAAATATTATTGGGTCGATCCTGTGCAGTAAGTGCGACTTAGGGATGCCTCTGAATGCCATCCTCTTTGAAACCGACCGATAGAGGGACATAATATTTGCAGTGAGCATGTGTTTGCGGTATTTTAATGATGATGGTCCTTGCGACATGGTCCTCGTGACATGGTCCTCGTGACATGCAAATATGATGATGTTGATGATCGTGCAATGACATGTGTAGTAGTTGCATAAAACATCACCTTTGATTTTTATATTTCCATGTTGACTCTTTTATGTGTACCTGTACTCAAGGTAAATAATTAGTAGACACAACATTGCTCATACTAGCAACCACAATCAAACTTGAAAAACTTTAAAGACGACGTCTATGAAGCTAATCAAAACAACTTTTATTTCAAATGTGAATGAAATGGTCGTGGGGACATCCACAAGTACTATTTTTTAACATCGTCTGTTCTTGGTGATTTTTGACTTGATGGGGATCGGCGGAGAACTCTCTTTTGGTGTTCTAATTTTTAGAGTTGACCAAAATATCCAGATCTGCTTGGGGACTCGAGGATGCTATCGATCTCTCTTTAACTAGTAGTTCCTGCGAAGTAGAAGATAATTTGTCCATTCTAAGAGCTTTTGCCTCTTTTGGCTTCTTCCCATCATTTTGGCTTTTCTCACCAATTTTGGGGAATCTATCTCGTTGTGTTGCTTTGAACGCATTAGATAGCGCGGGACTTTCGCTAATTTCTAACATACTTTTTAGAACGACCTGCATCCACAGAAAAATTGTTAGTTTTTTGGCAAAACTAATCTGTGTTGACCTCCTTCGATCTTCTTCTCCTTGCTTTGCCTTTCTGGATGCTTCCCATTCTCGGTCACTCGTGGTCCTTGACTCCCTGGGTCATGGTAGACATAAGATAAAACCAAATTATAAAGGAGTAAAATCAATCTTTTGTAAAGATTTTTCAAGCAAGTTCTTTGGAAAACAAAGATTTTGAAAAAGGATAGTTTGGAAAGGTCTCTGCCCATCATGTCATGTGCTATCTCAATGAATGTACTTTACTCGAGGCTTTGACATTTTTGAAATACTGCTGGCAGACTCTGGAGATCCTTTGTTGTCCTAGCTGGGGAGTTTGGAAATAATCTTCCAAGAAATCTGTCGCAGCTGGGAATGAATCCACCTGGAATTTTGCTATAGCTGGGGATTTTGAAGTAGACTTTGATTTATCGGTGCTGGAAAATTCCTCGGAGTTTGTCTCTGAATTCCCAAGCGAAGCTTGGTGGAAATTTTCAGATCCCTCTCAAAATTTCTGGCCCAGTTAAAGGTTTCATGAGGAATCTTATTCTTATGATAAGAGGTTTGAGACTCTATGGGGAATTATGAGATTCTTTCTCGAGATTCACTTTAGGTGCTCTTTGGCACATTCTGCATTCTGATTTGTTGGAGACAATCTTTGCCTTCTAAATTTTCGAGATTTCTTTCTCAAAAATTCTGCCCCAGTTTCTATTTTCTGGGTGATATGACTGAACTGTTGTGGTACCTACATATCCCGTTGAGGAAGGAATTAGGTCAAACATAGTTCCCACACTCGTAGTGGGAGAAGATTAGAAATAGATAAAAGGATGACTGAGGCTGACAAAGGCCGCCTACGTATCTCATTCTTGAGAATTCAGGTCGAACATAGTTCAAGATAAAAAAGGGGAAAGATAGATTTTTCTAAGTGGTTGACCGAAGATGACACAAGCCGCCTACGTATCTCATTCTTGAGAATTCAGGTCAAACATAGTTCGTACATAGAGGATAGGAATATTTTAAGCTATAAAAATGATTACAATTCAAAAAATGTGATTACAGGGAATGAAAGAAAAACCATTTTTAGGCATAGTATCTCTTCACAGCATCAGAGTTGATCAGCTTAGGCCACACTTGACCATCTATCTTGGACAGGATCAAAGCTCCTCCTAATAACACTTTTTGGATGATGTACAATCCTTGCCAATTTCGTGCAAACTTTCTTTTGTCTCGTGGGAGGGAAGGATTAACTGTCCATTCCCCAGATTGAATTCTAGATTGACCAATAAATTTTGGGAGATGATGTTTGTGCTCATTCTCATCCTATTATTGTAGGACCAGTCAAAGATGTCGATGTATGGCTTGAGCAGATTGATAAGTTCTTTCTTTTGTGCCTTTAACAAATGAACACTGATGCTGATTTCTTTTACTTCATCGTCATCTTCCAGACTAACTACCTCCATCTTTTCTAGGTAGGACCTTTCCTGGTTCTCAAAAGCCTTTGACTCTTTAGTTAGTCATTCAAGGACCATGATTTATTCATCACATTCTTCGCTTCCAATACCATTTATTTTGATTTGTTCATTCAGCTTTTGACATGACATGACATTGGCAGATTTTAAGCTATTATTACTGAAATCATAAACAAAGCAAGTTAGATAATGACCAGCAAACATATAGCAAAGTTTTCGCAATAAGGGAGACTTTTCATTGAAATCCAAAATATTTATAAACTATGGTTATAACCCGTATGAATGCGAGTACGTGCCTTTTGGGAAGCAATAAATAGTACGAGGAACGTTAAAACATAAAGGGTGGGTCGCGGAGCCTCATCCGGACCATCAACGAATTTTTATAAAAACAGAGTCTTTGTCTACCCAGCCGAGTGGAGAGTCACGAGGGGAGTTGTGACCCAATTCTGAAGCTTTTCACTGGGCGTGGTATCCCTAATAATGGCTTCCTCAAAGATTTCTTCTGTTACAGCATTGCATTCTTCAAACAGCCTTCCGATCCCGTCTTCTAACCTGTCGCTTGGAGGACCAATGCGCATTGGGAATGACTAATATGGGTGAGGTAGCAGCTTTGGCAATCCAGACTTCTTCTTCACCTTGTCTACTTGGACTACATACCTCAACCTGTTCTGGGACAGCTGACTAGGGATCCTTATTGGCCCAATCGTGTCGTCAGAGTTCTTGCTTAACTTAAAATCTGATTCATATCTGCTCCTAAACATCATGGTTGCGAGCATCTTATAGATAGGCGGCATTAAAACTTAAGGAATGAGATCTTCTCCGGTGGAATTGATGATCTTTACGGTGTAGAAATTGCTTCCCTTCGGTACTTCTTCGATCACGGTGACATAGCTTTTAGGGCAGCTTAAGTGACTCCCTTCACCATGAATCACCACATCATGCTCTTCCCAAATAAACTTCACCATCTGATGCAAAGTCAATGGCATGGATCCAGCTCCGTGGATCCATGGTCTCCCCAAAAGCAAGTTATAGCTGGTGATAATGTCCATGACTTGGAATTCTGCACGGAACTCAGTAGGTCCCATTTGGATGCACAGGCTGACTTCTCTGATAGTGTCTCTTTGACCCCTATCAAAGGCTCTCACATTGATCCTTCTTTGGTGAACCTTTCTCGGATCATAGTCTAGTTGAGTGAGTGTGGATAATGGGCAAATATTCAGACCCCAACCATCATTAATCAAAACTCTATTTATAATCTTCTCTTGACATTTGACAGTGACGTGCAAGGCCTTGTTGCGCATTAACCCTTCAAAGGGTAGTTCAGCAATACTCAAAGTAGCTATAGCTTTTTCTGGCATTTCTCGCTTTTTAGGGCTAACCGACACTATTGACTTGCTCACAACCTATTCTTCATCGACCTCTATCATGTTAACAGTATCTCCTCCGTGATTCAGGAGCGGGTTGTTATTAATATTGGTCGGTGCTGTTTGTAGTGTGACCACTCTTTGATCAATCAAATCCTGAATTTTGTATCTCAGGTTAATGCAATCTTCGGTATCATGTCCGACTCCTTCATAATGATAAGCACAATGTCGGTCAGCCCTGAAGAAACGAGAGTCAGGATTTCCTACTTTAGGTTGAATAGGATGGATAAATCTGGCAGCCTTCAATCTCTCATATAACTGAGTTCTGGTTTCAGCTAACTGGGTGAAAGTCCGAGGAGTTTTCTTTTCCAAATTTGAATGAGGGAGATTAGTATTGGAGGGAAGGGGAACCTGACGATCATTCTGGTTCTCGGGAGCCTTTTGATACACTTGAAAATTTTGGAGAGGAGTTTGGTAAGTGGGTTGCACATTTAGTTATGGATCTTGGTAAATGGGTTGCATATTTGGTTGTGGAGCTTGGTAAATAGGCTGAGTGTAAAAAACCGGTTGAGGATTTGTAGAGACGGGGGAGGGGTTGTTGGAACAAGTGATTTTTTATATTTGGCTCCAAAGGGCTTCTTCAGCTTTGTGCTAGGACTGGAGGATACTGAAGACACCTCTTCCCTCTTCTTTTTGGAAAGTCCTGCCGGTCCTGAAGAGGCCGAAGCCTTGGCAATCTTGCCGTTACAAAGACCTTTTTCTAGGATTTCACCAATCTTAACTAGATCAACAAATTTTGCTTTAACTGCTGATATCATTTTGTCATAGGACTCTGATTCTTGAGAGGGCATAAACATCGTGCTTATCTCCTCTTCAGTCATGGGAGGCCGAACTCTCACTGCCTTATTTCTCCATCGATAGGCATAGTTTCAAAAGTCTTCATTCAATTTCTTCCTAATACGACCCAGAGAGTATCGATCCAAAATAACTTCTACATTGTATGCGAATCTCTGAGCAAAGTCTCTGGCCAGATCACTCCATCTAGACCACTTCTTTAGATCCTGAGCGGTGAACCATTCTAAAGCCTCTCCGCTCAGACTTCGGCTGAACAACCTCATCAACAAGGTGTCATTCTTCCTTGCGCTGACCATTTGGTCGAAATAGCTTCTCAGATGAGCCTCAGGGTTCCCAACACCATTAAAGGTATCAAATTTAGGGGTTTTGAATCCATCAGGCAGATCCAACTGCAGATGAATGCAAAGATCATCGTAATCATATCCCTTATCATAAGATGAACCTCGGGATTCCCTGATCCTAGCTATTTCCTCTTTCATTTTTGCCATGTCATGATCACGCTTCTTCTCCACAGACCTCAACTCTTTCTCCTTTTCCTCATAGTGGTCCAGCTCGAGACTTTCTGGGAGGGCGGTATATGGTTCTGACATAGCGTGGGAAGCAGGAGGTGGCATATTCTGGACTGCTGGAGGCTGGGCATGTGGAATGGCATTTGGGTACGTAGAGGTATAGTTATGTGGATTAGTGAAATTAGGATGGTTGTTTTGGGAGCTGTAGGTGTTTGGTAGTGTATTTTGGTAATTTGGAGGGAGATTCTGTGGATTGTAGGGGTTACTGTTTTGGTTGGGAGGCTGGATAGGTCGAGTATGAGTTTGGTACAAGGACGTGATATGGGTAGGGTTATTGGAGGTAGGTTCATGGGAAGGCGGGATATCTCTTGGCTGGTTCTCCGTCAATGGAGAATTAAGCGGAGGAATCTGGAGAGGAGGTTGAGAGGTGCTGAAATTTGGAGTGTTAGCGACAATAGCCAAGCTAGCCATATCCTCAGCTTTTTGTACCTCTTCTTGCATTTTTTTCTAACTTCTTTGACAATTCTGCAATCATTTTGCTCTGCTCGGCGATAACATTATCTCTTACAGTCAAAGCATTTTCTTCCTCACTATCAGTCATTTTTTCCTTAGAAAAGCAACGGCTAGAGGAGGAATCTATTTGTGCCTTTGAACGAGTGAAGTAGGGATGTTCAGCCAGTTTTGTCAACACAGAGCAGTTTCTATTACCTGTTGAAGTAAAGCAACTCAAAGGCCGATATGTTAGATTCCATAAGTGATAAACAACACAAGATATCTGGCTGGAAATAAACACATAAAGTTGCTTTTCGTCAAGGCAAATTGATCCACGGGTAATTATTGACTCGAGAGTTCGATGGACAGGAATTTGCCCATCGATTTAGGGTAAGTTGACTCATCGAGTCTTCGTCTTGTAGTACTTGTTGTGTCTTCTGAATTTTTTGGTATATCCGTCAAAGTGGGGGAATGAAAATTTCTTAAAGATAGGGAACGGGCCTTGAAAGACCGCCTACGTATCTCACGAAGGATAATTTAGGCCCTACGTAGTTCGAATAGGCAAGTAAGCTTTGAAGGCTTTGTAAACAGAGGATTTGAATTTTTTCGAGAAACTTGAAAACTCAGAGTATTTTTTATCAGACTTTGTGTTTGTGGGTTTGTTTTTTGCCTACGATATTTTAAAAATAGAAGTAGATTAATTTATCCTTGATTTGAGCAACACACGTAGCACATAAGATAATTTATATCACATAACAATTTATAGTACGTCCTAAACAAATATGTGACCTTTTTATGCCAAAGGTAGGCCTAACGAATTTGAAGGATGTGTATGTCATTTGTAAGACGTTCCATTACCCCAGAATATATTTATATAAATTGGGATACAAAATAAAGGAAAGGGGTGTACAATGAATATCAGTCCCACACAGGGGTACAATCCTAAACTAAATCATCGTGGAAGGTCCTTCATTCTCAAACTTCTTGTACTTCTTAGAATTCTGAACGCCTTTCGGATGGCAATCTTCTTGTACTATCTAAAAATTCCTAATCCCAGGGGACAATGGTTCGTACAAATCGATCACATCCTTCAATTAAACACATAAGGGATGATTGTTCTTTTGAGCCGTGGGCCTTTTTGAACACAAGGTGGTCTTACTAATGGACTTAATATCCCTCGGATATTAAGATATCTTAGGTTAATGCGTATTTTGAGATTTGGTTTCGCTCTATCCTGAGTTTACTAGAATAGGTTTCGAAATTGACCGGGAACCCAGGCGGACAACCACGGGCTAAAACAACAAGTGACCGTTAACCGATCGCGGGTCAACTACTCCACTCGTCTGTTTTTGAAAAAAATTATTTTTTTATTAAGAACGATTGCAAATACTTGCATAATTGCCTTTTTACCCTCTAATGCATTCTAATACTTTGCCAAGAGAGGCGGAAAATGCAATGAACAATTTATATTTTGTGGAAAAGTAAATAAATAAGGAAAGCAATAAAGTTACTAATTATTACAATTCAAATAGTTAGTCAAATAAGTTAGTTGCAAACAATAAGGTTAGAACCTAGTTGAATATTCCCCAGCAGAGTCTCCATTTCTGTTTTCGGAAAAAATAATTTATGTTTTGACTATTTGAAAATTCATTTTGAAAACTAAGTTAAGGTTCCAAAACGTTTTTCAAAATAAAGAAGAGTCGACATTTAATTTTATAAAAAAAATTAAGAAAACCTTTTTGAAAATTTCAATGTCTAAAATAGGTAAAGACTTAGAAAAATTTTGAGATTTTGGGTAAGAGGTTCCTACTAATATTTTGAGAAGGTTTTCAAGGCATTCGAAACATCCGTTAACTCGCGGTTATTCAGACTTGTTTGAAAATAACTTATTTGACTAAACTTGAGAAAACATTTAATTTAATTATGATAAATATAACTTGCTAAAGGTGACGGAAACGTTTTTTAAGAGAAAACATAGAAGATCTGACTTGACAAAGGAGGATTACCATTTTAGAAATGAAAACACATAAAGAGTTGGTTTAAAATAGAAAAACAGGGTAGCTTTTGATAGTTTAAAACATAGGATGTTTAATTGCTTTTTACATGGAATAAAGAGTGATGACAAGAAATGTTTACTCTTTAAGGAATAATTCAACTAAATTAGAGGTTAGAGTCCAAGTAATACAAAAAATTCTAACTAAGCAGAGTAGAAAGGATTAGAAATGTGATTGAGCTATTGGCCCAACCTAATCCTGTCCTAAATCTAATATGTGGGCCCTCTTTAGGCCCACCACCATTTCTTTTTGGACTTTGGTCCAATTCTATCTTATTTGGACTTTTGGGTTCAACTTTCATACTTTTGCCCTTTTTGGGCTGTTGCTGCTCCTATGGGATTTGGCCTATTTCGTCAAACTTAGTCCATTTGGACTGCTCTTGCTTCCTTCATTATTGTTGGTTTCTCCTTTTTGGACTCAAAGAATATCTCATGTTGGGCTAAGGCCCAACGAAATGCAAAAGGAGGAAAACTTGAGTCCGAATGGACTCGCTCGGAGTTCATGCATAGAAACAAAAAAAAAAGAGTTATTATCTATTCAAACCAACAAATCCAACTCATTGTCATATAAACAGATTTGATCAAAAGAGAACATAATAGTTTATAGGCTCAACAGGACGTGAACTAATTATTCTGATCAAAAGAAAATCAGGCAGCAATTAACACCTAATGAACATGATTTGAGAAATAAACACAATTATGGAGATGCAATTAGAAAGCGGTTGTATGTTAGGGACTAAGGGGATATGTAGGCTTCTTGACTCTTAAACTTGACCAGATACATATAACCTTAAAATACCAAGCACAAGATAATGGGACAAGTTTTTAGATCTGATAATAAAGAAAACACATTCATACCTATTTTAAGAGACAAACTTTGACGAACTTGTTTGATTTTCAGCAAAAAAGAGAAATTACTACTTTTAGGCATGATTCAAACAAAGGAAGAACAATTCATACGGAGAGAAATAGGTTCACATTAGAACGAAACAAAGAGATTTTTCCAAAGCAAACATATAGTAAAGGTAGTAAACATTCCAACCAACCATTTTCTATTGTTAAATATTCCAAACAAGAAGACACGTGGTGATTATGAACTCTACGCATTATTAGAGGGGAAATACATAAAGGCATGGTATTCATAGCAACTGAAACAACCATTATCAGAGGATATTATCTCAAATTCAAATGTCAAGGCAACATCTTCGAGATTTAAACTCAACGACGTTACTCACTCAGAAAAGGGTTCAACTTCAACAGATTTAAATGAAGATTAAATAGGTGATGTTCTTATGACAAAAGCTAGCATCTATCAATTTTTGAAGAGTGCAAATTTGTTTCAATAAAACTAAACAATTAAAAGGGAGAAGGACAAGCAATTTTAAACCAAACCAGATGACCCCTAGAACTCTAAACACAAACGACCTATCAAGCTTATTCCTGACTTTGCTTCTATAGATTTGGACATGATGAACTACTACAAACAACAAAGGCTTGCCAGATTTAAACAAAATTTGAACACTCCAAAAAGATAAAATTAACCCATTTCATGCTTGGTAAATCAGTCTTAAAATGAACATATAATGGAACATAGACAGGCAGCAATCACAAAGCAATATCAAAACAAACGTTAGCATTTCCTTTACTAAGTTCTCACAACAGACATAGGAGCTCTAAACAGTAAAGACAACAACATATAGATGTTCATACAAGACCCACATTAAGATGAGAAGAAATCAGGAAAGGGAGCAAGAAAAAACTTTAAGATTTCGACCCTTAACCACCATTTTATAAGCAAACTTGACAACTTCTAGATTCTTATTTCTTCTTAACAAATCAAACAGACACCAGCCAAAAACCAACATAGAAATAAACAAGAGCATAACCCTACATTATGCTATGAGGAAAATAGAAAAGGAAAAAAATGAGGGGTTTACCTTCTTTGGAGCAGGGTCTGGGACTTGCAAACTTCGTTGGGGAACTTCGACACCGTCGAAAAATAGACTTGCGATATTTTTAGCCAAAAATCCCAAGCTTGAAAAAAGTCTTATAGGATTTTTTGGCCTTGAAAACGCTTATCCCCACTGTGAAAACAGTGGGGTTTATATAGGAAACAATTGGGGTTTTGGGGACTGAAATCTTGATGTGGGAGCGGAAATTTTAGGGGTTGTTTTGGGATTTTACTGAGGGAATTTGAATCCTTGTGAGAGGATAAGGATCCAGCTCATGAATTTGTACCATCTTGGTACATTTGAGCGGGATTTCTCGGAGAAAGGATGAAGATTAAGAGAGATTGCTCCCCGTAGCCTATTTCTAGAATCTTTGAGGGATGATTCTCGTGCCCAACACACGTAGAGGTACGGAGGGATTAAGAGAGGTGAGACAATGAGAGGCGACGCTAGGGTTTATGTCGTTTGTTCATCTGTTGGGAGAAAGAAGATGAGCTAGCGGGGTCGTTTGTGTGTTGTGTGAGGGAAAAGAGACGAGGGAATAGAGTGTTAAGGGTGTGAGAGTTGGGCTGGACCAGAGCGGGTTGAGGGTTTAAGGTGGCAAGTCAGGCGAATTGTTGGTGGGCTGGTGGAAATGGCAGAAGGGAAAATGGGGGATGGGCCAGCGGTTTTGAATTGTTTGCTGGACCAATTTGCCGAAGGAGCAAAACTGGTGAGGGTGTTGAAAAGGGTTATTTAGGATATGTCCACATTTACAAAATGTGGCCATTTAGGAAATAGCCAAATTGAAGGTAAATAAATAAAATTCGGCTAGAGTTTAAAGAATTAGGCTATAATAGAAATTGAGATGACTAAATTACAATTAACTCTTAAGCTTAATTAATTCAAATGATTTCAAAATAATTAACATGAATTATTTCAATTTACAAATTATGAAACCAATTACTCAATTAACCTTTAATTTGGAGAAAAATCAAGCATTTAACCTTTTAAAATGATTTTCTTATGAAATTATACTTTTAAACAGTTCCTTAAGTAAACTTATATAAATTTCACATAATCAAATATGAAAAATATAAACTCTTACTCAAGACTACCATAAAGCTGATTTGGAAAACATTTTATCCTTTTTTACAAAAATAATTATTTCGAAAATTGTTTAAAATTCAAAAAAGGCTCAAGATTAATTTGTAATGTGGCGAGTAAAAATTGGGTGTCAATACTAGGCGTGGTACCTGAGCCAACCATTATGAATGTCATACCAGGTGTGGTACCCGAGCCAACCATTAAGTATCCAGTACTAGGCGTGAGACCCGAGCCAACTAATAAATATCCTGTACCAGGCATGGTACCCGAGCCAACTGAAAGTCACACAAATCCAATCAATCAACAAACAATGGAGAAAACATACTTGTAAACCAAAAAGCAACAACACAAGGTCATTTCAAAAGACTGATAATCCGAATAAGTAGACATTTATAATCCCTTTCCCTAAGCATGTAAACTCACACAATACTAAACAATAGTACATGAACACATATTTGTATATTGGAAAACAATAACTATCACCTACCTTAACCCCGAGTACGTAGACTCAACCCTGAATCCTGTCCGAAGACTAAATCCTTGTTCACCCCTTAGGACACATAACACGTAGTTACATCAATTCCGAACTCCTCCTAAAGTAGATACAACATGGGGAAGACATCCCCTAACCATGGTACTTCAACCATTCTTATTATTCTACTCCCGTTATGTCAATCACTTTAGAAAACTCCCTTTTTACTAGCCGTTTAACTACCCAATGCATTTTTGGTTCCCCAAACTTTCCTGGCGCTCGAGTCCCTGTATTCTAGCATCACACGTCACATAACAATTATAAGCAATCCGAGTTATGGAAACACATCATCCTAACCTTATTATTTTTCAATCTTAACCAATCCAAACACAATAATCCGCCAGACTCCATGCCCGAAGGCCTAAGCATGGTTTCTCTTTTTTGTCTATACAATAATACAAAATGAAAATAGGTTAATATCTACTCGAGGTGAAGAACCTAACCTACCTGGAAACCAATCAGCTACACAATGCATTTTCTGGCTCCGTGAAGGTGTTCCCTGATGATTGACAAGCATGAATCCATAGTTTCGCGTCCTTTTTAGTCGAAATATCTCCTCCTCATAGCTCCCAAGCCCTGGAGCAGCCTAGGAGGGTTTTTAGATAAACCCTCGTATCATTTCTAATTGATGAGGAGAAGTCTTTTATTAAAATTGCGTAGCTGAGCAACTACCTCGCGTCATTCTGCTATAGCGGACGGCTGCCCACTACACCGGCAGCGCTATAGTGTAGAAATATCTGCTATAGCAGAGTGATGTCAGCCCAGATCTATTTCAATCAAAAATCTGAAATTTTCTGCCATATCACCATATTTTAAATCAAAACGTACTCTAATCATTCCCAAAATTTGTGACATTGTGATTTATACAATAACAACGGATCCGGTCATTACAACAGATACTAATTTACATATCGTTCATGCCCAAATAATCCCATAGAAAGGAGGAAGAAACTAGTCTGGGACTCTCACTGTCCCGTGTGACCGCATATTATGATCCCACACGACAATCGAATTTCCCCTGATTTAGTCGTACTTGAAATAATTAGAAAAATTATAATCCTGCTCTGATGAGGAATTTACCTCCCCCAATCCATTCAAAAATTGATGAAGTAACCTTCCCCGAGTACCCAAGAAATACCAGCGTCTCATAGAATATCGGAGCAAAAGAATTTGAAAAGACCCAGGAGGAATCTTTCCTTTCCCAAAACAGACTGACGTTTGTTATAGCAGACATTATACCGCTATAGCGATACCGTTATATCGAGGTGCCGACCGTTATAGCGGTTAGCAACAGTTGAAATAGGGGAGAAATGGGTTTTCATCCCCCATTCTCTTCTATTTCCCTTTGAAAAATACTCCCTTTCTCCCGATTACTCCGCTCCCGATGTCGAAATTTCCAGGTAACAATCGTTCCTAGTCACTCTTTTACTTCCTTGCACGAATTTAGATAAAATTGTGATAGGAAATAATGAATTGGGGTACACACTGTTGTTGGTTTTTGAACTTGAACTTAGGTTGGATTTTTATCAAATTTCCGGAGCATGAGTGCTTTCCTTACGTTTACAATGCCTCCACCGCGTTCTGGGCGTAAGGATTATACAACTTTTGGTCAAAATGGGCCAAAAATGGTGGGGGAGATGAAGGATTATTCTTGGATAAAACTTGTGATTTGGACAAAATTTAAGGGTTATAATGCACAAAATTTTGTAGAAAACAGTAATAGGACTCCTTAGAAGCACTGATCTGGACTTGGGTTGTTAAAAATGGAGTTTTGGGTCAAGAGGCGCCATTGAAGCACCCTTTCAAATTCTGGGACGATGAAGATCACTATAGCATTTGGGTTCCGCTATAGCGGAGAAATTCCCGCTATAGTGGTTCTGCTGTGGTGGAAAATCATTCGCTATAGTGGAAGACCGTAAAATAGTAGCCTCACTAGGCTAACACTCAGAAAAAAATTCCTTTTTAAACTCGTTCCTTTACGCTTTATCGAGTTCTAACCCCCCCCCCCCCTTTGCCACATTGCAGGTTAACATAACCAATGGCTAATGAATAAGTGCCCGAGTATCTCAAGTATGCTTATGATAGGTTCCCCAATGATGCTAGTCAAGAGAGGTTCTGGGACTATCGCCGGCTAGGATTTTGCTACGAAAGGGCCTTAAAAATGGAAGGGGGGGCTGAGAAGGCAGTTGCTTTTCATCGAAGGCTTTTAGAGTTCAACTAGGGTCCGTTGATGGTGGCTCCCCCTCCCGCGTATACAGGTTGGGTGCAGGAGTTATATGCCATACTTCCCACCATTCATTGGGATGAGCCCAACCCCACCATTTGCCTCTGAGGGGTGGATGTACCTGTAGACTCTCGGACTATCAATGAGGTTCTAGGGGTACCTCATGTCTCCAATGTCTCATACGAGGCCAAGGCTTGACTTTGGGATATGACTTGGTTGAGGGACACCCTAGTAGATGAGGAGTTCAGAGATCAAGTTGACTAGCCCAGTCCTAAGGGCATCACTAGTTCCTACTTCTCCACAGACGCTAGAAGGTGGTTGAATTTGGTGTTCCAGAGAATTCATCCGTCAGGTAATACCACTGACATGACTTATGCTCGGGCCTTGGTGATTGCTTGTGCTATGTAGGGGATTTTTATGAATGTTGGGGAGCAGATTATGTCAGAGTGGAAGGACTTCTACCGAGGTCCTAGAAGAGGCCTCTTTCTTCCTAGTTTGGTGTCTGAGCTACGCCGGCAGGTTGGGGTTCCTGAGGATCATACTGACCACCAGGTAGCTATGGATGATGCCTTCAACCCTTTCCGGGTTAAAGTGGTCACCTCTAAGAAGAAGAGAAAAGTAGATGAAGTAGGGAGCAGCCAGGTTGCCAAGGATGTAGATGATGATGATGATGACGACACTCCCACCCCTTCCCAGCCTCAGCCCCCGATTACTAGCAGCCAACTTGAGGAGGCCCTGACCGCAGTTCGGAGGTTCACGGAGGGCATGTTGCTGGAGGTACAGCCCAACCCCCTTCTGCTCAGGATTTTGCAGCACTCCCCAGGGAGTTAGAGGAAGAGAAGAGGAAGAGGCGCCCCCGGAACTGCATGTTTGCCCGGATGTGGAAGACCATCAAGGTCATGTTTGCTTGCATCGCCCCTAGTCAGGAGCTTCCCACCCTTGAGCCCGATGACAGGTAGGAGTTCCCCTTTCTGAGCGATGATGAGGCCTAAGACTCCCCCTCCCCTCTTTATTAGGATTATTTACTGCTTTTTAGGTTTTTCCCTCGTTTGGGGCACGTACTAGACAATGTTCCTTTTCCATTTGTTTTTAAGCACATGGATGCTAGATTGCAGACAATTTCCCTTCTATGCATACTATATTAGTTCTATGAATGATTTCCTTATTTTACATAGCAGCTCGTAGCTTAATTATCGCTTTTAAATGCCCCGGGAACAAAATGAAAAACAGGGGAAAATATGGGTAGGCATTCTGCCCCGAGCCTCCCCGCTATAGCGGTTGCCATTTTGCTATCGCGGTACCGTCATAGCATTAGAAATTCCTGCTATAGCAGGATCGCCATAGCGGTATAGTTCCGCTATGGCTGTCCCGACGGTGATGGCCCAAAAAATTAAATTTTCAATAGAAACAACTCACCCCTATTCTCGGTTATCGTTATTAATAGCATAAATCCCGCCATGGTCTTAAACAACACCCCAACACCATTTTTGGCAATGCACAGACCAAAACTTAGCATTCAATTTCACTAAAACACAATCGAATTACATGAGAAAATTGTCCACAACAACACATTCCCTCTACCATGCACGAATAACCCCTTGATCCTATGGTTCCCAACCAAGTACCAACTGTCCTGAAATCGAAGCTTCCCTACAGTCATAGGTCTTGTCCCCTCACCATCTTAACCAGTGTTGAGTCCCCTCTCAAAAAGTGATACGAAATTTTCAGATTAAGACACATAGTAGTTTATCACAAACCAAAAGTACACCAATTTCAACTTATGACCCCCTTCAGACCCAACACTCATAGTAAGAAAATCAATCACATACCAACTATTTCAGTCGTACAAGCATTGTAACACACAAAATTTCAGGCTTCAAGCTACAACATAGTCAAGTCATATACATTATTCCTTATTCGCATGGGTGACTGTCAATCAATCACCCATGTTTTACTACAGCCTCTCAGGCCAGATACCAATTGGAACCTTCCCAGTTCCAAATTCTCATATTTTATCGCAATCGGAGTCCAACAACATCCATTAGTTTGTTCATATACTAACTGGAATCGATAGATATCAATTGGACTCAATCCATATAAGCAAGTAAACAAATCGCACGAAAGGAATGAAGAAAGAGGAGGTGTTTCCTAGAATGCTTCATAGCTTCCCAAAGATTAGATGTGGACGTCTGCACACTAATCTGCAGGACTCTATTCGATATTTTGCTCTTGTATTGGGAGACTGGTAACCTAGGCTCTGATACCATCTGTCATAACCCAACTACCGAGCCGTGTGGACGCCTACTCTAAGCACCTAGATAGACGAACCCTTACCACCCGATCCAACCGGTAAATGCAGAGTTACAAATAAAACTATAAAAAAAATCTTCATTTAAAAAGATGAAAACAGTTACAATCCTTAATGCGGAAAACCTCTTTTTTAAAATACAACACCCTCCCCAGGATCTAGTCTAAGCAGTTACAAGAGATACTACAGGAATAAGATGGAAATATAAAAGGACACAGCTCCCACCACGGAAACAAGAGTAGAAGTTGCTAAAGAATCACTGTCGTCATGTGCCTATGAAACATCACCAACCCTGCAACCAGACTATACCCAAAAAGGGTATAGCAAGAGTAGAATCAGTACAAACACACGTACTGGTAGGCATCATCCGTCGATCCAAATTCATTCCATACCATCATATAAGAAATTAAGAGAAAGAATACAATTAATTATAATACTTCAGCCCTGCAACATCCACCTTTACCGAAACCCGATATCAACCCATGCCTTCCTATCCTTCTGCTGCCAACTCTACCACCATGAAACTCTACACCCTGACTCCTAGGACTTCCCAAGTCTCACTAGCCCTTAGACTTCCTAAGTCACCTTAACACTTAGATCAACCCTTAAGTCCAGACCTGGACTACCCCTCCGTCACTCAAGTCAACCCTTATAGCTAAATACCTAGAAATAAACAAACTAACCGCCCAACTAGACCAACTACATTTACGGTGCTACTTACAAGTGTTCAAACCTCTCAAGGGTCCTTGGGGCAGTCCTCACTCGTGATACTGATATCCCGCAATACACTCCAGACTCCTCGTCTACCTTTTAACTCCAATCACATGGAACGGGTTCAACACTTATTTAATAATAACGGTTAACCAATAATATGACTAGGCTTTATGTCTCCTCCTTAGCTTATCAACCACATGCAACCAATTAACAACCACTGACAAGCCAGTGACAATAAACATATATCCTTTCCTCATAACCCAGACCCACCAAGGATCCCTAGGATACCACTATGTTTTCATTATGCATTTCCAGTCTACACTAATACCAACCTCATATTTAAATATAATCACCCTGCCTCTCATGGACCATATGCAGAAATCACAATCAAGAATACAACTCGGTCCACTCAGAGAACCATCAAAAGAATACAATCAATACAAATAAAGCAAACTCGTATCATACGTGATACCCGAGCCAACTATTATGAATCCCATACCAAGTGTGGTACCCAAGCCAACCATTAAGTATCCCGAACCAGGCATAGTACCCGAGCCAATCAATAAATATCATATACCAGGCGTGGTACCGAAGCCAACGGAAAGTCACACAAATCCAATCAATCAACAAATAATGAACAAAACATACTTGTAAGCCAACAAGCAACAACACAAGTTCATTTCACAAGACTGGTAATCCGGATAAGTAAATATTCATAATCACCTTCCCTAAGCATGTAAACTCACACAATACTAAACGATAGTACATGAAAACATATTTGCGTATTGAGAAATAATAACCATCACCTACCCTAACCCCGGGTATGTAGACTAAACACTGAATCCTTTCCGAAGACTAAATCCCCGTTCACTCTCTTAGGACATATAACACGTAGTTACATCAATTCCAAACTCCTCTTAAAGTAGATACAACATGGGAAAGACATCCCCTAACCTTGGTACTTCAATCATTCTTATTATTCTACTCCCTTTATGTTAATCACTTCTGAAAACTCCTTTTTTACTAGCCGTTTAACCATCCAACGCATTTTTGGTTCCCTAAACTTTCCTGGCGCTCGAGTCCCTGGATTCTAGCATCACCCGTCACATAACAATTATGAGCAACCCGAGTTATGGCAATACATCATCCTAACATTATCATTTTCAATCTCAACAATCCAAATACAATAATCCGCCAGACTCCGTGCCCAAAGGCCTAAGTATGGTTTCTCCTTTTCGTCTATACAATAATAGGAAATGAAAATAGGTCATTATCTACTAAAGGTGAAGAACCTAGCCTACCTGGATGCCAAACAGTTGCACAATGCATTTTCTAGCTCCATGAAGGCATTCTCTGATGATTGACAAGCCCGAATCCATAGTTTCGCATCCTTTTAGCTGGAATCTCTCCTCCTCATGGCTTCCAAGCCTTGGAGCAGCCTAGGAGAGTTTTTGGAGAAACCCTCATATAGTTTTCAACTGAGGAGGAGAAGTCTTTTATTAAAATTGCATAGCTGAGCTACTGCTTCCCATCATTCCGCTATGGCGGACGGCTGCCCGCTATAGCGGCAGCGCTATAATGGAGAAATGTCCGCTATAGCGGAGTAACATCAGCCAAGATCAATTTCAATCAAAAATTTGAAATTTTCTGCCATGTCACCTTATTTTAAATCAAAACGTACTCTAATCGTTCCCTAAATTCATGACATTGTGATTTCTACTATAACGACGGATCCGATCGTTACAGAATCAAATCACAAAATAGTCCTCAGTGTGTTAGTAGATCTATGGCTTCTCCTTGAAATTCCAATTTGACCTAAGAAACCTATCCATAGTCCCAATGGAAGGAGAATTCTCAGTGAACATATAGTATAATAGAATTTTTCCATCTTGCACTCTCTATCTCCACTTTTGCCTCATCAAGAATTACAATCTTCACTCCATTTTGCACCATCGGAGCAAGATCCACTCCTCGATTGGCCAGCTTCTTCCCCGCAGTTACATTTTCCCATGTGACCCTGGTGTCAACCTCTTTCACCGGCTAATTTATGAGTGTCCCCACTATCGGTAACCGCATGGTTACTATTTCATTAGATCGATTACTACCCAATATTTGTTGTGTTTCCTCACTTTGCCCAATATTTTCACTCCTTGTCGGTGTTACTCTTCCTCTTGTACCAACAGAAATCACTGGTGTATTAGTAGATCCAATTTCTTACGATGATTTGTCCACCCCAATAAGTATTCTATATCTCTGATTTTGATTACTCATAGGGATCACACTCTTCCCCTTTTTGATGTGCGATTCCTCAACAGTACCCAACTCCAATAGTAGCGTCTTGCTCGGTCGCCCTTTTCCCCTCCCCATTCCAGTGTTGATGCATGTTCAAGCACTAACATGCACTGAAAGCATTATACTTTTAATGAGTTCTATGTTAATTTTGGAAGATCTCGATGTAAAGTTGTTGAATATATTATCTCACATCACTATTATGTTGAAGAATTTTTAAGATTCTTGATTGTCAATTTTAAGAATTCAATGATTGTTTTAATGAGGTGAATACAGATTTGTTTATTGGAGTTGCTTGCTTGAATTCAGTTGACTCATTTCTAGTATTTACATCAAGAAAATATTGAGAATGAATGAATTATATCCTGATGATTTTGGTGAAAATATAATAATTACTCTTAAGAATCAGCTAGAAACTTATATTATTGATGTCTATGATATTGATGAAAGGTTCTCCAATCTAAAATGACTTGGTGATCTTTCTAAAAAGCTAGTTAAGGTTAAAATGCAATTGAATTATCCTCTTGAGGTTTGCCTAGTACAATTTGTGTTGCTCTTGCCGGTCTACTACTACACTTGAAAGAGCTTTTTCGGCAATTAAGTTGATCAAGAGTGAATTGCGAGATCAAATGGATGATGACTTTATGAGAGATTGTATGGTGCTTTGTGTAAAAAAAATATTTGATATCGTTTATAATGAGCGTATTATGAATATGTTTCAAGTAATGAAAATCCGTAGAATACAATTGTAATTAAAATATAAGTAATCAAACTTTATTTTGTTCTCTTCTTTGCGCATTTGTTTTTTTTATATTGAATTCGTTTAGTGAAATTCTGGATCCGTCACTGTTTGTGGTGGTCTCAAATGGTGAGAAATTGGATAAAGAGAACTATTTTTTTATGGAAAGGAGCCGTGTGTTATTTTTAATTGACTATTGGGTGTAAATTAGATTTTGGATCTCTTAAGATATATTTTTCTCTCATAAACATGAAAATCTCACAATTTATGAAAATTATCAAAACTTCCTCAACTCTTATACACTCTTACCAAATAATCGGGATATCCTAATGCGTTGCATTAATAAATGACATATCTCCATGTTACTTTTATAAATAAATGCTTGCAATTACAAGCTATTATAAACTTTTAAATACACAATAATTTTACAAATATCCACTGGTCCAAAAAATCAATAATAGTATTAACTAGCTATTCTTTAATATAATACTTTCACTTGGTACATACAAACTATTCACATCGAAGATGAGTCTTATTTCACAATAATTAAAATGATGGATCTTTTTATTGCAAAATATAAACTTATGGATCAAATTTTACATCTAAAAAAATTGAAATTAGAAGTCCTACTTTGTAGAGAATTTGAGAGAGATTTCAAATTATATTTTGAAGCTAAAGTTAAAGTTTTGTTCACATTTCATAAACAAACGCTGATTTCAAATTTGAACTACAAATAGCCAAACGTCTACTTAGTTTCTCAACAGCTCGACCAAATTAAAAGGCTAAAAAACATAAGCTAACAATTTATTTAGATAATTGTCAAGGTGTACAAATACTAATAACCCTTTTCCTCTATCAATATGTATATGATGTCTATGTCAATAATATATGTCAAGAATTACTGATACCATTTGGGGGTAGGAGGGAGATGAAAAGTCTTAAACCAGTAGAGAACAAAATGATTCTGAACTAAGAAAAATAGCAACTAATTGAACATTTCCTCTAATTAATAAGAAGAATAGTAGAAGCAAAATTACATTTATATTTATTATAATTACATACCAAAATTGAAGGCATATCATATCCACATGTCTCTATGCCCAATACTATATGCTAATCCTTATTTTCAATTTTCATTCTGCAATTCTATTCAGATCTTGAGTAACATTATGCAGCCCTTCTTTGCCCTCCAACATCTTTTGTGTAGGGTAAAGATGAATATTTAATGCACTATCTCCACTAACATAAACAACCTTAAATACATCATATTTTAAATCTAGTGAAAATCCATCAAAATAAGGAAGAACACTCCTAGAATCTTGATTCAGGATGTAATTGTAGCAGCATTGCAAGGATTTCCACACGAAAATGGCGGCAACTTTGGATAGTTGTTGGCACTTCAAGCAAACCCCAGAAACCGCGCCATCCATCTTGTAAAACCGGTCCTTGAAAATGGCTAAGCACGCGTATGTAAAGTCTTCGAGTGGCATGTTGTGCTGGTAGAAAGAAGCAGAGTTCAAGGAAACTATGTCCCCTGTGTAGAATTTCGCGGCGGGTGAATGATCCTTTGATTCTCCAGCATATGCATCATAGAACCCATGTTCCATTAGGATTGCCATGCTTGATACACTTGTTAACATTGAGAGCTGATCAAAGAAAATGGAGCAAAACTAATTAGTAATATAACAAGTATAGATTTTCATGTTGTGCGTCTTGGAACGAACAATTGCTTAAAATAAAGACTAGTAAAGTCACAATAACATTGAGTTTAAATTATATGTACTGACAATTTCGTTCTGATTGTCGTATTTAACACGTTTTTAACATTGATAGTTGATGAAAGAAAATGATGAACATTAACAATGTAAAAAGTGTATATAGTATCAACAAATTCTCATTCACTCAATAATAGAACCTTAAAGTATTATATATGCTTTATTTGAAACTAGTGAATGAAAGAAAATTTAAAAGATGAAAAGAATGACAAGAGGTAAAGTTCTTCATATTTGAACAGAAAGGTTTTCAAATTAAGTTTAAGTTTTGTGCGCTAATATTATATACATTTTTCACCTCATCTAATTTTTTGTTTTATATAATTTCCATCCAGTGTTTGGTATGCACCGTGGGACACCGACTAATCTATATTTGCGTCACATAAGGCATGGGAAAAACATTCCTACCAAGATTTTTTTTTTTATTCTCAAAGCTCAAATCCAAAACATTTGGTTAAAAATGGAAGATCATGTTCGTCCCACCGCAACCTTTTTATGGTCACATCATGAGGTTGCACTTTGCTACAACAACTAAAATGATGAAAAATTGAATTATTCCTTCATCTATTCTGGTTATTCCTTTCCAACGGATGATTTATTCATGAGCTAAGTTTTTTCCCTTTCGTAAGCACATTTAGAAAAGTGGGCCTCTGATATTAGAGAACTCCTATTATGTTTCTTTTATTTATTAGAGTTTCATATTTTCGCAGTCCCAATATCAACAACCCCTCCCCCTAATCTTTGCAGAAATAAACTAATGAAAATTCAAGATTATGAGTTGATGCCTAAGATAAAACAAAAGAGTATTTAAATTCTATAATAAAATTAAACTTACAAGAGTTGCAACCAGTGAGTCCTTATTCTCACTAGATCTCTTTATCCATGCTCCATACCATACCATCTGCACTCCCAAAAATACACTATTTAACAGTCAAGCTAAAAAAGAATATTACGTATATACCTATCTAGCTTCATGATCAAAAGCCAAAATGGTGCAATTAAATCCTCTCTGTAAAACAATTAAATAGGATAAAAATAACATTTTTTGTATTTATACAGGATTTTTGAAATCCCTTGACATAAGAAAACTTCTAGTGTAACAAATGTTGCTCATAAATTGCTTTAGGTTGTAATAATTTCAAATTTTAGGCATAATATTCTTGCATTTTTTTAAAATTCCTTTACTAAAAGGCATGGTATATTTTTCCCTTTTTTTGAATCAGTACCTTTTAAAGTTTTGACTTCGTCACTGTTCTTTCAATTTGTTTTCCTCTTTCAATTTATCCCGAAAAGGTTCTTCAATGAAAAACGATGTAAGCACCCTGATTTTTTTCGAAGCATTATCGAAAACTAGGTGAAAAAGAATTACAATTCTTTTCAAATTTTGATTTTTTTAACCTTAAAATTATATAGCCAAAGGCAGTAAATCGTGCCCAAAGTCATCCCAAGCACCACTAATATGACTACTAAGCTATTTTTTTGGAAAGATCCTACTAAGATGAGAAACCTGATAAAGCTGCTAGTATACCAGGTGAACTCATATTGATCAAAGTGGAAGAGAAGAATATGACAGAGAGATTCGATATGGTGCTCACCGAACCTTCGTAATATTTAATGAGTTGAGTCTATGTCGGCCATATAAAACACCAACATATAGAAAAAGGGCTGAAGAAATAAGTCTATGACTTGACATCGATAAAATGCTACCTCCAACTCCTTATATGTTCAATAGATCTAAAAGTTCCCCCTTTTGGCCAGAGTACGTCAATTACCCCTAACGGTACAAGATAGTTACCACTTAACTTGAAAAACAATTTGAGTAAAAACTATGCAACAATTGCAACTCACAACTGACCTAAAAAGTCCACAAGGTAAGAGAAACTTAAAAAAAGGAAGAAATTAAAGTTGAGGAATATTGCGCACATACCATATTCCCATGAATACTTCTAAAAATAGCACTGTGTACACATCCAAGACTTTCTGTAGCAAAAGAGAAATGTTTGAGAGCTTCCACAAGATCATCCACAATCACTATTGTTGGCCTAAATATGAAGAAACTTGTATCCAAGTTTCTGCTATTATATGGGAAAAAGCAAGCCATAATATTCTAGCTATTTCCTTCTTGTTCTTGATTTAACTTTCTTTTTTTGCTTCCCTTTATTTGATCCTTTACCTCTACTAATTCAATTCATTGCATTTGTACCAGAAAAAGAAAAGGGTATTTGAAATTGGATTTAATTGGACTGATTTGATTAGTTTGAGTTTCAAATAAGGCATGCAACAATGACTCTTATAGTAATATTTTCTTTGGTTTGGCCAATGTAGTATTTTAAAGAATTTTAGTACAGCCAAACATGTTGGAAGGATCCAATTTCGTCTTGCACTTTGACTAGGATCATAAGAGTGACTAGTTAGTTTGAATAACCTACGTACTAAAACAAATTTAAAACTTAAAATACACTTAAAATAAAAATATGCATGTAATGGAATTATGAAATAAAAATCCAAACAAGAAATGGTATGCTTATAATTAAACATAGAATAAAAACAAAAACTTAATAATAGTCAAAATTGGTAGCAACTTTTGTTGGAACATTCCCGCAGCCCAACTTGGACTAGCCATGAGCTTTTCTTGGAACACTAATTAATACTCCCTCCATCAACTTTTACTTATTCAGTATTTACTTAGCACACTAACAATAAAATAACTAACAATTATATTATATTACTCTTTAAATATAATAAATTAAAAAATAAATATAATTAATAATAGGCGAAATGATCTGGGAGACTCTTGTACTTGGCTCCGTTTGTCAGTTGAACTCTTGTACTTACCACTTTGTCAACTAAACGATTAAACTCATTAAAACGCGATATTTTAGACCTATCTGACCGTTGACCACGCTTATGTGGCAACTTAATAGCTGAGTTGGAATAAATACGTGATTCTACGCGTATAACGCGCATACACATATGTTTTTTGACTAAAAATAATTAAAAAAAATAAATAAAAAAATAAAAATAATAAAAATAAATCTGCAACACTTTCTTCTTCCACCCCACCGCTCCACCCCACCCATGTTTCTTTACCCCACCTCACCCTCCATTCTTCCCCATTTTCACCATCTTCAACCTTCAATCAGTAATTGAAAAAAACAATTAGAAAACTCTACTTTGACACATTATTAACATCTCATCAAGAATACCCAAAAACTAAATTAAAGAGAAAAAACAAAACAAAAACACATATATTCTCAAGCCCCTCTCTTTACCATAGGAGAATGTTATGAATACCGGTGAACACCATAAAATTTCTTTTAGTTTGAAACTTTTTATAATCGCTTTGTTCATTTAATCAAATTTGCTTGTACCTTTGAATGGTAGATAAAATAAAAGAGAAGAAATAGTAGAAAAAGAGATCTGAGAAAGAAAAATGGGGAGGGGTAGAGGGGTGGGAGGGAGAACGCGCGCGGGGGGGGGGGGAGGCTAACGAAGAAGGAGAGAGGGGGATGGGGGGTTGGGGGGGGGGGGGTTGGGCTGACGAAGAAGAAGAGAGGCGGAGGGTGGGGGACTGACGAAGAAGAAGACTTGGGGGTGTGGGGTACTTGATTTAATTAATTTTCTTATATTCAATTTCTGACGTGTCATTAAAAAATAACGTGAAAATTAACTGTATTTGATTGTGTTACACGCATAGCAGTCCAAAAAGGGTTAAAAATATCGCGTTTTAATGAGTTTAAGAGTTTAGTTGGCAAAGTGATGAGTAGAAGGGTTCAAATGACAAACGAAGTCAAATACAAGGGTCTCCCAGACCATTTTGCTTTAATAATAAAAGTAAATTAACTAAATGATAAATTATCTACTAATTTTCTAACCTGGACAAATAAAAATGATCATTTATTTTTAATATAGTGGACAAATAAAAGTGGACGAAGGGAGTACTAACCTTAATTCAAGAAATACATTTTCCATTTGACTTTTTTGATTTCTGTTCAATTTAATGGGAACGTGATATATAGGCTAATATGAATTAAAAATCTTTCATATTTCACAAATATATTTGTTTATAGTTGAATGATCAACTTATGCATCTCCATTGTTCTTGGAAATTAATTACCTATTTCTATGCTTTTGTAGTGCGTATATTATTAAATATTGAATCAGTAATTATATTCTTGATTTTCAAGGAACTTAGCAATCATATATTTGCTTTAATAACCATAATCACGACCATCAAAAATAGCAAGGGACTCACAGAAATTGTGGATTATTTTTACTTTTAGCCTCTTTTTTCTATTTTTTACTTTTAGCTATTTGTGACTTTCTGTCAACATCTCACAGTTATCTAATCTATGGATTGTTATAAATGAAAAAATAAGTCCCTACTAATCTAACAAGACTCGAGAAAAAAAAAACACTAAGAAGAGAATCACAACATCATATGATTTTTACTCTTAATTATTGTACCAATGGGTGCAACTTAAGGTGTGTTCGGTACAAAGAAAAATATTTTTTTGAGATCAAACTCACTCTTGGGGTAAATAAGCATGTGCCCAAATTTACTTTTTTATTTTTGACATAATTTAATATGGTCTTCAAATTAGAGCTTTGTAGAATTGTTTAAGATGTCGTTTTGATATATAATTTTAAATCATAATTTTAAATTTGTGTTTGTTTATCCCATCTTGAATAAAATTTCAATTCAACTTGAAATTCAGATTTCAAATATCAAATTCACCTCAGAGGTAGGGTAGAATTCCATTTTTAAATTTTCTAAAATTTAAAGCTTGGTCCATAATTTTACATTTTTTAAAAGAAAAATCATATTTATTGCAAAAATAATCACCCAAGCCTACCTTACCAACCCATATTTATTAAGAATGTAATTTTTCCATAAAACCACCGATTTCTTCTCCAAATCCAAAAAACCAACTCCTCCTCCAAACCATTGCACTTGCTCAACTCATATTTCGAGAAATTTTGATAATTTTTACAAATTGTGAAAAAATTTATGTTTAAAAAAAATACAATTTTTAAAATTACATTACATATTCAAATAAAATTTCAAGTTCAAATCAACCTCTAACAAAATTAATGATTTCAAGTTCAAATCTAAACACTTTTTTTTTACCCCTCTCTAGGAGTTCCCATCCTTTTGCTCTCTTGGTGACTCGAACTCATAATCTTTGAGTTAGAAGTGAAGAGTGTTTATCATCCGAGCAACTCCCTCTTGTCTTGTCTAAACACCTATTAATAATAAAAAAACAAGACTTTTTCAAGGATAAGGTAATATTAAACTCAAAATGTGATGGAGGACAAAGGAGAGCTCAACAAAATTAAATGCAATTCACCACTAAAACTAAACAATTCAATATAAGCCGCCGCTTAAGATAACTCCTGCATCATTATCACACGTCACATAGCAAATGTTATCAATAACAATATCACTTTACTACAAACAACATGTGTAACAGACTGACATGTAATGAAGGGAACTTTTTTACTTAATAAAGTAAATAGAGGGAAAAAAAAACATATTCCTATTTCTTATATATAAAAGGAGAAAAGATATCAAATGCACTTTAAATTTGTCCCGAAAAATTATTTACATACTCAAATTATTGTAATAGCCTATTACACACTTATACTATTTAAAAGTGAATTTATTTCCACCCTAAAAGCTGATATGGCATAAATAAAAATAAATAAAAAAGAGGCACGTTTCTTGAATTTATTCGTGTTTTGCTTTTTTTATTTTTAAACTTTCACACCTTTTTATATAATTCTTTCTTTCTTTAATATATCTTCATCATCACTTTCCGCTCTCTTCTCCAACACCCACATTGAGCCACCATTTTCAACATTTACCTTCAGAGAAAACTTCATTTCCCTCACTTCCTTTCTCTCAATATCATTTTGAGTTTTCATATATATATATTTCATTATTAAAGATCTCATTTTCATTCTTTTTTTTTTTCAAGGAAAATCATACACCCATTTCATTAAAAAAAAATGTCACAAGCTAAAATAACTAACGAATCACAAGTTAAGAAAATATAACTTTGGAATGAAAAATCATTGTTTCATTGAAAAATTACAAGTTTTTCAACAGTTTTTTAGTGAGAATTTTTATTTTTTGAATAACTCAATTTAATGGAGTAACTTTCACCAATTTAATGGTCGATCACCTCTTTATTGTTGATTTAATTTCTCACACTATATGAAATTTTGACAAGAAAAAGGCTTAGATCTAAAAGAAAAGAAAAAATAAAAATTGATGATAATTTTGTAATGATATTGTATAATAGTGGCGGGTGGTGAAGAAGAAGAACTTATTAGTGATAATGGTGGTGGAGGTTGTTTTAATTTTGGTAAGTATTAAAATTTATTAACCGTGGTGTAATTTTGATCTGAATTCGATGATGGGTATCAAATTTGTAGTGGATCTTTGTAGCTTTTGATGGTGATTCTAATGATGGGTTTGATTTAAGTGTTGAATTTTATCGTGATTCTTTGCATTTTTTGTGATGACAATGGTGATGGTGTGATTCCAATGGTGAGTTTGATTGTGGGTGGTGGAATTTGTGGTGATTACTTTGATTTTGGTGGTGAAATATATGAATTTGATGATGGTATGGTGACAATGATGGTGGTTCTATGGCTTGGTGGTGTATAATGAAGAAGAAGCTATTGGATGACATGGAGAGAAAATAATTCGCAATCTGATATTGCATCTTATGTGGCAATGACACAAGTGTAATACACCTCCCATTATGTGACTGGTTATATGTGCGTTAGGGTGGAAATAAATTCACTTTTAAATAGTACAGGTGTGTAATAAATCATCACAATAGTTTGAGTGTGTAATAGACTTTTACCGACAAGTTCAGTGTATATTTGATGTCTTTTCTCTATATAAAAATAATTGAATCTCTTTAACATGAAACAAACATAAGTTTATGTTTTGTAAAAAAAATCACCATTTTAAATTTTACAAATAAATAAATCTAATGTTCGACCTGAAGAGATTGTTCATACTATGTGAAAAGATTATATTAAAGAATAACTAGTTGTTATTATTATTACTATTGACTAGTGGATCTATATAAATTATGTGTACTTTAAAGTTTGTGATCGCAAATATTTATTTATAAAAAGAACATGAAGATTTGCGATTTATCAATGCAATGTCTTAAAACTTTACGATATTTCTATTTATGAACTATGATTTGCTCATGTTTATAAGAAAAATAGGATTTGAAACTAAGACCTCAGGTCTCAAGACTTTTTAAGTCACTTCATTGACCACTAGGCCACACCTTTGGGTGCTTCATATCACACTTTCAAACGGGCCCTTATGTATATATAGCCAATAAGAAAAATAAAAATATTGAAAATAATTATAAAAAAAATGACAATGCTTCGATGTAATAATTTATTTATTTATTTATTCACTTTTTTTTTCAAGTATTAAGCTTACGAAATTTTTTACGTACGTCATGATGAAAGATATGACCAAAATTAGTACTGTGACAGCTGTTGTGTTTTGTATATATACATATTAAATATATATCCCTATCAATTGAAGAATATTGAACGTAAACCAATTTGTGACATAGGACCCAAATACACGTAAGATGAAGAATAATTAAAGGCAACAAGTTTGTCACATAGTGTCAAGATTTTCTCAAAGCTGCTATCAATCACTTCACCATGTATGAGTATGACAAATGTCCCACCTCATTCATTGAACCTCTAGTCTTTCATTCCAAGTAAAATGAAGTATTTATGAGTAGAGACGAATTTAGAATCTAGAACTCGTGATTTCAAATTGAATATAACCATGTTCTATGTCACTTAGATAAATTATGCTAAATTCGTCTCTGGGTGTGTGGGGTCTCCTAGAAATTTATTGACAAGTCCATGAAGAGCCGTGATTAGGTTTTGCAGTGCTAATGTGGCAATTTTGTTTGCTGTCCACAAAAAGGAATTCCCTTTATAGTGGTCTACCATTTACAATACCTCAACCCCACCTCTCTAAGAAAAAAAAATAAAAATTCATCTTCTTTGGGATAATCACCTAGTTCCCCAAAATCATAATTTAGCTTGTATTTGGATATGTAATCTCGGATCATGATTTCAAATCAAGTTTTTCAAAAAACATGAATTAGAATTTCAAATCATGATTTTAATTTTTTTAGATATAAAATTTAACTTATAAGTTTTTTCTTTTTCTTTTTAAAAAAGAAGACCCATTATTTTAAATTTTGTAAAAAAAAAAATCATGCTCGACATGAAAGATGTTCGTACCATATGAAAGGATTATATTAAAGAATAATTAGTTACTACTATTGTTGACTAATGACTCTTTATAAAATTATCTGTATTTGAGAATTTGTAATCACAAATATTTATTTATAAAAAAACACGGAGATATGTGATTTATCAATGTGGCGCCTTTAGGAACATGTTAATCAGCTTGAACTTAATCACCCTCCCCTCCCACTAGGAACATGTTGCAAAGCTTAAGTTTGATAAAACTCATTCTTTATATCGAGACACTTCTTAATTCAGGGATAAAAAATAATATTAAAATCATATTTAGCAATTGAAGTTGCATATATTGGTCTTTTTCTCACTGATAGTTAGATCTATGGGCATATTTGCTAGCCTTTTATACTCAAAGTGGACCTTCAAATGCATGGAGGATTGTGTTAAAATTATTAGAGCTGCCAAAATGCACGTTTGGACAGCTCTAGCTATCATTATTTCCTGAGAGTAGTCCTATTTCTCAGTCCTTGAAACTTCAACTCTCAAGATCAAGTAACAGATTCAGGAAATGAAAATATATTGCCATTAAAAAGCTTCATTTTCTTTTAGCTTAACAAATGACTAGTATCAAGAAAATGAAAAGACTACAAGAACATACACAAGTAAAATATGGTGAACATCTACATCAATGTTACATCATGTCCCAACCCAACTATTTCCATGTATATAATCTACTTGTAATAACAGATCAGAAGGATGCTCTCAGAGCCTTTAGTCAGTCTTTGGGCATTCTCTTTTGTCCATAGAGCAGTATCATCTGATTGAGATTATGAGTTAGTCGGTATAATATGAAATGTTCTGTATGTAAGGTTTTTACAAAAGAAAACTATTTCATCAATAATTTTGGACATAAAAGGTAGTAACTGTGGAAGTTCTGAAAGTACAGGTAGCATATTGTAACTAGCAATTGATACTAGTTGCGAGTAGTAAAAACTGATACAAGACTAAATAGCTGAAGGAAGCAAGTTGAGTGTTGTAGGAATAGAAAAGCTAGAGAAAACTAATTCTCATTCTAAAACAACATTGTACTAGTTTAGATCACTGAAATCGAGAAAAGATTGTTTTACCAAAGAAAACATTTTGTCATACCAAACGGAGCACTCCTTGACCAATCAGATTTCATCTAGAATAGTGAATGTATTAGCAAGGAGGATGAAGCTTCTATATCAAGGCTTATAATCCGACATTCCGTGAAAGACTATCACTATTGTGCTTGTCCTTTTCTATCATGTGACAAGCTGTTTAATTGGTGATCACTGAGGTCATAAAATAAAGAGCATGGTTGAATATCATCCTGACAGAAATACTATTGATGATTAGCATTTTCAAATGATGTCAATAATCTACTAGTTTCGGATTGCATAAAATCAGAACATTGCAGTCGCTTAGATTGTTACTACAATCTGTAACACCATTGAAGAACTAATTTGTATATCACAATCATTGAGAAGTTACATGCTTCTTGGTTTACAGTTATTTGTTATGACTCCTAATATTCTCTGATGAAAGTAGATAATTTAACAAAGTTCTTTCATGGAAGATGTGTCCGAGATATTATCATACCTCTTTATAGATTAACAGGGACCCTCAATCCATCACGTGCAAGTTGAACTTCTATACCTTCTCTGAAAGCAAATAATCATGTAAAGTTCCAGCAAAGATGATAAATCATAAAATTTGCAACTCCCCCCCTCTCCCTTTGAAGAACTATTGAGACGGTATACCTTCTAGACCATTCCGCAAGGAATTCATTATCTTTGTGGTGGTCAAATTCATGAGTCATTCCAATTAGTAGAGCCCTCTTGGGGCATAGCATCTTCAACGCCTCGAGAGTCTGGAAAATTAAATATTTTCAGATGTTAAAATAGGGCATGAACAACAGAAAGGTCAAATAGAGAGTTCCTCTAAAGTAAGCACACCTGAGTAAGGCAAAGGTGAACATTGTGGGAACCATTCTGCACATATTGAAGACAAAAAAGCATACTACATTAGAATATAAATCAAGTAAAAGAAAAGGAACCAGAGAAGATAGAAAATTGTGTCAGTGAGAATGCAACCCCTTTGAAAATACAGTTCCCAGTAGAGGTAAACAGCCAAGGGTCTGATCCTTCAGACTGGGTTCAGCAAAACATCACTAAACTTAGCAAAGAATTTGGGGTCGACTTCAAAGATTGTGAAGAAAAAGCTAAGGAGCTTTTCATGAAGATTGTCAGTAATAAACATGGGAATAAGGGGGCACAAACTATGGTCAAGAAGAAAGGAATTAATGAGTTAAAAGGTCTGGAACTTGATGCGAAATTCTGGAGCTATGGCAAAACCAATTCTTATTTCAAGTTTGAGAATTGGTGGTTGCAGACAGAAGGGTTCAATGAGAGGGTAAAGAACTGGTGGGACAGTTTCAACTGCAGGGGCAATCCTGATTTTGCATTGATTTCCAAACTGAGAGCTTTGAAGGGGAAATTGAAAGAATGGAGCAAGACCATTCAAGGCAATCTAGGACTGCAAAAACAACTCAGTTTGGCACAATTGGCTGAATTGGAAGAAACTCATGAACACAGGTTTGCAAAATGATGAAATAGCTTCCAAGCTAGCACTGACAATGGAACTTGAAGATATTGCCAACAAAGAAGAGTTAGCCTGGAGGCAAAGATCCAGGGCTATTTGGCTAACACAAGGGGATAGAAATACCAAGTTTTTCCATAAAACTGCAAATGCTCACAGAAGAATTAACACCATTGATGAATTGAAAGTGGGAGGGGTAATTGTGAGTGATCCAAAGCTGGTGAAGAAAGAGACAGTCTCTTATTATGAGAAGCTATACACAGAACCAGAAGTTTGGAGGTCAACCCTTAATATGAGGAATTGTCCTAGAATTGGGGAAGGGGATAATGTCCTACTTGAAGCTCCTTTCAATGAGCAGGAGATTTTAGAGAGTATAAAATCATGTGCAGGAGATAAGGCCCCTGGATCGGATGGCTACTCTATGGCTTTCTTCTCTTATTGCTGGGAAGTAATCAGAACTGATTTGGTCGAGGCAGTTACATATTTTTATGAAACTGGTTATTTTGAGAAGAGCATTAAAGCAACTTTTGTGGCGTTGATACCAAAGAAGGTGGGGGCATTGGAGCTAAATGACTAGACCCATCAGTTTGATTGGAGGGGTCTATAAGATCATAGCCAGTGTTATCAAAAGCGAAAAGCGCAAAAAAGCTCTAAGGTCGGTTGGAGCTTAAAGCGCAAAGCGCAAATAAAAGTGTGGGCTTCAATGAAAAAAGGCGCAAGGGGAGAAAAAATACAAATACTTATGTTTAGTCCAAGACTAACAATTATAAGCATGAATGACAAATATATGAATAAAGAAATTGAAAAACAATTATGATAAAGTGAAATATAAATTGTTTACTGTCGCCTCTTCAGAAGAAACTCATTGTCAAGGAAAAGTATGCCTTAGAAACTTGATGACGACAGTGAAGCGCACATAAAGCGAGGTGAAGCGCTCAACACATTTTGAGCCTCGCTTCAGGGCTTAAGCGCGCCTTTGATAACACTGATCATAGCCAAATTATTAGCAGAGAGAATCAAGAAGGTGATCCACAGGTTGGTTGATAGACAACAGATGACTTTCATCAAAGGCAGACAGATCATGGATGCAATTCTGATTGCAAATGAATGTGTGGAAAGTAGGCAGAGGACACTCAAACCAGGCATACTAGCAAACTGGATATCCAAAAAGCATATGATCACCTGAATTGGGATTTCCTCTTTACATATGCTGCAGAGAATGGAGTTTGGCACAAGGTGGATTAGATGGATAAAGCAATGCATCAGCACTGTGAGGTTCTCTGTCCTAATCAACAGGAGCCCAAATGGTTTCTTTCCATCCCAGAGGGGTCTAAGGCAAGGGGATCCCCTGTCCCCTTTCATTCCGGTGCTGAGAACCATCTCCATCTTTGAAGCTGTATCTGGTTTACACATTAATTGGGGAAAAAGTTTCATTTATCCCATTAATGAGGTGGCACATCTGGTAGAATCTCGGGGGGGGGGGGGGGGGGGGGGGAGATAGGTGATCTTCCTACCATATACCTTGGGATGCCTTTGGGGGCAAAGATCTAATCAAAAGGGATATGGAATGCAGTAGTGGAGAAGTGTGAAAAGCTAATAAGCTGGAAAAGTCAATTTCTTTCTAGTGTGTGTGTGGGTGGGGGGGCGGGGGGTGGGGTGGGGGGGGACCGACTCTAGTAAATAGTGTTCTTGATGCACTTCCCTCCTATATGATGTCAGTTTTTCCTATCCCTGCTAGTGTGATTAAAAGAGTGGATGCTATAAGAAGGAACTTCTTATGGAAAGGCAGTGAAGATAAGAAGAAATTCCACCTTGTCAAATGGAGGGAACTGACAGTGAGCAAGAAGGAAGGATGTATGGGCATTATAAATTTGAAGAAGCAGAATCAGAGCTTGATGATAAAGTGGTCCGGGAAATTTGCAAATGAGGACAACCTACTATGGAAGAATGTTATCATGGTCAAGTATGGTATGGAAGATAATTGGATGACAAACATGGCAACAATGCCCTATGGTTGCACAGTTTGGAGAGCCATCAGAAACCTATGGCCATTAATGCATTCCAATATCAGTATCAAGGTGGGTAATGTCCTGAAAACATCTTTCTGGAATGACAAATGAATTGGAAACAGGCCACTGAAGCAAGATTATCCTGTGCTATACACTTTGTGCCAACAACAACAAGCAACTGTAGCTGATATGTGGACTGGACAAGCTTGGAACTTACACTCAAGAAGAAATTTCAATGATTGGGAATTATAGCTTCTTTCCACAACACAATGAATGAGTTTAATAACTTAAACTTGGAGGGGGACAAACTGATATGGCAAAAGGACAACACTGGCATGTTTTCAGTCAGTTCAGCATATAAGGAATTGAATGTATCTACTGCCAAGGAGAAGGATTGGCCATGGAAGATGATCTGGTAGACAAAGATTCCTTAGAAAGTGAACTGTCTCACATGGCTCTTAGCTAAAGGAGGAGTGTTGACACATGAGAATTTGAACAAAAGAGGCTTTCATTTATGTTCCAGGTGTTTCCTTTGTGGGAAGCAAAATGAGACAGTCAACCATCTCTTTTTTGCACCGCACATGGACTGACCAATTATGGAGGATGATCATATGTTTGAGAAGGGTGGAATGGGTAAAACCAAGGAACATTACAGGTCTCCTCACCAATTGGAACATGGTTGGCAATGCAGCAAGGGAGGAGAGATGAAAGATTGTCCCTGCATGCATTTGGTGGACAGTTTGGAAGGAAAGGAACAGAAGATGTTTTGAAGACAAACTGAGCAATTTGCAGGAATTGAAGATGAATTGTTTAGCTTTGTACTACTTTTGGTGTAAACAGAAAATTTTAGCTCAAACAGAGGAAATTTTTGATGTTCTAGATAATCTACAGGTGTTTACAAGTTCGGTTACTATGTAAGTTGTAATACCTTTTGAGGAGGACTACATACTTTGATGTCGTATACCTGTGGATATATAGATTAATATAACCATTCTCAAAAAAACAGGAAGAATAACACCTAAATAGCCTAAATAAAAAGAAATCCCCCTTTTACCGTGACATATCTTGAATATATCAATCCTAGATGCTTAATATACAAAAAAGGAGAAAAGTGATTTTAAAATTGTTGAATGAGCTGAGAGTTAAGGTTTATAAGGGTCCGGCGACCATTTATAATCGGGTGCCTCAGCACCAAAACAAGCATGTGCTTTTCTTAAGGGGATAATACATAAATATTTCCATCAACTTGTCCCTGGTATTTCAACAACAGTGAACACCATTTTCTGATAAGAAGCTCTCTCCATTTTTGGCGGTGGCTGAACTACCTTAATATATTAGGAAAGAAGGAAGTGAAGAGGAAAAAAGAAAAGGGGGGGGGGGGGGGTTAAATGACATGTGGTAGCGCACATATAAACCACCATTTTATTATGGTTATATACCTCTCAGGAGGGCAGGAGATGCAGTTCAAAAACTGACTAGAAGTAATAGGTCTCCTGCAAAGCTTAAAGGTGTAGTTGGATCTTCAGAACAAGTTGAAAGGGATACTTATGTGTTATCCCTCTTTTTCTGCATTGTCGGATAGCTTCTTATTTATGGTGGGAAATTTTGAGATGGTTCAAAGTTGAGTGGGTGATGTCGAGCACGGTGAAAGAAACAATGGTTAATTGGGCATATAGAAGAAGGAAGAGAAATTCCAAGGAATGGGATGTTGCTCCTCTAGCACTTATGTGGATCATTTGGCGAGAGAGGAATAAAAGAGCTTTTGAGGGAGTAGAGAAAGACTTTGTACACTTAAGGAATAGTCTATTTTCCCTTATTTCTTTTTGGTGCACCCATAGGATTCCTACATGTATAGATGAATGGGTGTCTTTTGTAGAAAACCATGTCCTTTTGTAAGGTTTTCTACTTTTTGGTATACTTCTTGTATATAGGGGTGTGCATTATTCGGATTAACCCAAAAAACCAAACCAAATCAAACCGAATTTTAATTTGGATTTTTTTTTTTGGATTTTTGGTTTGGTTTCGGATTAAGAATTTACTTTTTTGGTTTTTTGGTTTGGTTTCAGATTTAGAAAAATAAAAATCGAAAAACCAAAAAAATCGACTTATATATAATATAATATCCTAATAATACTCTAATAAATAACTAAAAAGGCAATTATGATTTAGTTTATATTTTATGTTTGGACATCTATTGATATACTTTTTAGGTATTGTGTTTTAATATTTTATTCGTGACTTATATTAGAAAGTATATTCAATACATGCAAATATAACTTTGATTATGTTATTAATTATTAACATAACCGAATAGCCGAACCGAAAAAAACCAAACCGAATAGAGAAAAACCGAACCAAACCAAATTTATTTTGGTTCGGATTGGGTTGCACTTTTACAAAACCGAAAACCAAAAAATCGAAACCAAATAATACAAAACCAAACCGAAAAACCGAATGCACACCCCTACAGTTGTATACGGGCAAGCTTTTGCCCTTGGCTAATGAAATTTATTACTATATCAAAAAAAAACTTGTGTTATCCCTTTCTTAAATCGGCTGAAAATTCCCTTTCTACTACTGTTAAGAAAATTCCGCCCCATGCAGCACTTTCAACTTTCCCTTAATTAGTTCCAACCATGAATAGCACCTCATATGGAATTCCTACAATTCCTCCTTTCTAGTTTCTAGTTTCAAATTTCCCAAACATATTTTGCTAACCAATTGTTCTAGACTGTTTTTGTCTTGAGCCGGGGGATCTATCGGAAATAGCCTCTCTACCTCACCTCTGAGGTAGTGGTACGGACTGCGTACACTCTACCCTCCCTAGACCCCACTTTGTGGGAATACACTAGGTATGTTGTTGTATTTTGCTAACCAATTGATATTTATTCATAGCGAGTAGTGCTTGGCTGGTAGATCACAAATAGCTAGTAGGAGTACTGTTATATTCTGAATAGATGGGGTAATTATATTTAGGCTGGAACTCAATTGGTAATCCATTTTATCCAATTTTTCACCACGAGAGTCTAGACATATGATTTAATGGATACTAGATGATTGTACAGTCCAGGCTTCTAAATTTATTGATAATGGATGATTGTATTCAAAACGATACTGCGTCTTTTGAGCACTAATCAATAATGAGTTTAATGACTGCAGAAACGCAGAGGTCTCAAGCTGTGAGAATTGACAAGAGCAGAAGCTTCCCTCGATTTGCTTGTATCCAGGAAGAATTGAGAGGAGGATTATACGGAGGTTTTTCTTGGATGGAAGGAGTTAAATGGAAAAGGAATGAGCGTAGAAAGGGATCAGAAAAAAATTTAAACATAAGAAGGGAAAAGGAAGCATAAGACACCAATCTTTCTTTGATAAAGTAAGGGTAGCTTTATTAAAGCAAATAACAAAAAGGTACTGTAGAAAATACAAAAAAGTGTTACAAAGACTCCACTAACATAGGAATTAGGACACAATCTTAATATTAAGAGACTTCACAACATCTCTCCAAGGGCAACAAAGTGTCATCCTTTCAATTCCATTGAAGAAACTGACCAACCCAATAATTTGAGGTCAAGGAACATTCTGAGGGATGGTATGTGGAGTGACAAGGGCACAGCCAGACTTTTTAAATAGGGGGCCAATTCATATATACATACTGCAAAGTAAATCATTCTTTTTATTTATTAACTGCAAAAGTTAAACTTTAATGGCAGAATACTATCTATATGACAATATTTGTGTTTTAAATGTAAACAACAAGATTGAAAAAAGTTTAAACCAACATAATCAAAGATAGCCAACAGGTTACAGTTTACAATCTTTTGACCTTTTATGTTAAATCTCCAAAACAAAATCATGCACTAATACAATTTTTGAAGAAAGAGAAAGAAAGTAAGGAAATTCAAATATACTAAAAGAGTTTACAAATTATTTTTTTAAAAAAAAGAAATCTGAACCATGTGTCTAATCATGGTTTAACATATGCAGTGCACAATCCAAAGTACGAAACTTAACATTAGATAAGCGTACATTTAGACTGTAAAGAGAGAGTTTTTTTTTTTTTTTTTTGATAAGGTAACATTTGTATTGATTCCAAGAAAACCATATAGGTTATAATTACAAGCTACTTCTAGGCTTGGTTAGCAAAATAAAAAATTCTATAGGGACTCTAAAAACTATGTGCATCTGTCCCTGTATCTGCTATAAACATTCCATAACACCAAAAATGCAAAAGTTGAATACAATTATGCTTTATCTTCCGGATGGAGTTGCTTTTGTTTTCAAATCCTCTTGAGTTCCTCTCCTTCCGGATAGTCCACCATATGCATCCTGGAATCATCTTCCAGACCTTTTTTTGGGCTTTAGATCCTCCTCTCCGGATCCAACTGGTTAGCACATCCAGTGTATTGTTGGTGGGCATTGCCCAGCTCAATCCAATGTTAGCTAAAAAGATGTCCCACAACTGAGAAGTCACCCTGCAGTGCAAAAAAAGATGGCTATTTGTTTCTGCATATTCTCCACATAGAAGGCATATAGAGCATAGGTGTATTCCCCTTTTTTGCAACCTGTCTTGTGTCAAACAAGCCCTCTTTACCACCAACCATACAAAACATGTTACTTTGTATGGTATGTTTGCCTTCCATAGTTGTCTCCAGGGCCATTGTATATGTGTGTTGCTGTTGTTTCTCCAATGATATGCTGATCTTACTAAATAAACTCCTGACCTGTCTGCCAGCCAACATAATTTGTCTTGATCCAGTGACACTCCATTGAACTGGTTGAGTGTTGAAAAATGCAGTGAATCTGTCCAGCTCCCAATCATTCAAACGTCTTCTAAAAGTGAGGTTCCATCCTTGATTATTCCAAACCTCACTGACTTTTGCCCTTTGCTGCTGGTTCAGTATGTAAATTTCAGGGTACAACTGCTTTAAAGAGCCATTGCCTAGCCAGTTATCTTCCCAAAAGGAGGTTCTTTGCCCATTCTCTGTCTTATAGTTGATATTGATGTTGAAAATTCTCCACAGGTTTCTGATGGTCTTCCAGACACTAACTCCATACACACTGCTTACAACTTTGGTTTTCCAAGCATCCTCTTCTCCATATTTTTCCTTAATTACATTCTTCCATAGTGCTTGATCTTCATTTGAATATCTCCACAACCATTTCATGAGGAGACTTTGGTTCTGCTTTCTTAAGTTCCTTATGCCCAGTCCTCCTTGTTTCTTGCTGAGTGTTAATATTTTCCACTTGACAAGATGTATACCCTTCTTCTCTTTGTTGCCTTGCCATAGGAAGTTGCTTCTCAGTGTGTCCAACCTTTTTTCAACCTGTGGTGGTATGGGAAAGAGTGACATCATGTAGGTAGGAAGTGCATCTAGAACACTGTTAATGAGTATAAGTCTGCCACCTAGAGATAGGTACTGACTCTTCCATCTAGTGAGTTTTTTCTCACATTTTTCAAGCACTCCATTCCAGATGTCAATGGATCTGCATTGTGCCCCCCAGGACATCCCAAGATATGTTGTGGGCAGTGTGCCTACTTCTCCTCCTAGGATATCCACACAAAGCTGAAAGTTTTGAGTTTCATTGACTGGAAATATAAGACTCTTTCTCCAGTTTACATGTAACCCAGAGACCCCTTCAAAGATAGTCAAAATAGCTCTCAAAATCTTCATCCGCTCAATCTCTGCATCACAAAGGATAATTACATCATCTGCATATAACAGATGGGTAATTTCCAGATTGTCCCCTCGTTTGTTACTGACTTTAAAACCCCTGATCTAATTGTTCCTATGAGCTGTGATCAACATGTTGTTTAGACCCTCCATGACAATCAGGAAAAGGAAAGGCAAAAGGGGATCACCTTGCCTTAATCCTCTACTTGAAGTGAAAAAACCTTCGGGTGTTCCGTTGATCAGAACTGAAAATTTAACAGTGCTGATACAAAACTGAATCCACTTCACCCATTTATTGCCAAAACCCATTCTCTTCGGCATGTTTAATAGAAAGTTCCAATTCACATGATCAAATGCTTTTTCTATGTCTAACTTACATAGAATACTAGCTTTTCCCTCCTTCATTCTAGAGTCCAGACACTCATTAGCAATCAGGGCAGCATCCATGATTTGCCTACCCTTGATGAAAGCTATCTGATGTGGGTCCACTAGTTTGTGCATTACTGTCTTCAACCTTTCTGTGAGTAGCTTGGAGATGATTTTGTATACACTACCTATCAGACTGATAGGTCTGTAATCTCTCAGCTCCTTTGCATCACTTCTTTTGGGGATCAATGCTATGTATGTGGCATTGAAGCTTTTTTCAAAGAACTCATGGTTGTGGAAACTGTGTATTGCCGGCATGATATCTCCTTTGATTATGTCCCAGCAATGCATGTAGAAACCCATATTAAAACCATCTGGCCCTAGAGCTGTCCACAACACAAAGCTTTATACACTCAAATACCTCCTGTTCTTCAAAGGGTCTTTGCATCCAATCCTTTTCTTGATCAGATATCATAGGGCCTTCAATCTGGTTGAATTCTGGTCTCCAGTTTTCTGATTCTGAGTAAAGCTGCTCGTAGAACTTAATTATTTCTGCTTTGATAACCCTTGGCTCTTTTGTTTCAACTCCTCCCACTACTAGATGATCAATGTTGTTGTACCTTTTGTGGGCATTTGTTGATCTCTGGAAAAACTTTGTGTTTTTGTCCCCTGTTTCAGCCACTGTACTCTTGACCTTTGTCTCCAGTGTATTTCCTCTCTTATGGCCAGCTCTTCAAAATTAGTGCTCAAGTTGGCTTTTAATGCAGTTTCAGCACTGTCTAGACTCCGCAACTGTTGTATCTTGTCTAGGTCTGAGATCTGGTTAAGAATGTTAAGCTTTTCCATCCTTAAATTGCCATTAGTAACTAGATTCTATTCCTCGAGCTTAGATTTCAATGCCTTCAGTTTCTTTGCTAGTACGAAGTCAGGTCTGCCTGCCACTATGAAAGAATCCCACCATGTCTTCACCTGATCTTTGAAGCCATCTACTCTCAACCACCAGTTTTCAAACTTGAAGTAAGGTTTTGAGCTGCTCCAATTCCCACATTTAAGAGATAATGGCCAGCGATCTGAGATAACCTTAGGTAGAATTGATTGGCTTATGTTTGCAAATTCCTCATCCCATTGAGGGGTGAAGAGGAATCTATCTATTCTTGAAAAAGAATCTTGAGTGCCAAGTCTAGCCCAAGTGAAGGTTCCACCATTTAGAGGAGGATCCACCAATTCTGAATCTTCAATGAACTTTGAAAAATCTTTCATACTTCTGGACAAGGTGGTTGCATTCTTTTTCTCAGAGATGAACCTAGTTGTGTTGAAATCTCCGCAAGTCACCCACAAATCTTCACAAAGACCTTTGGATCCACCAATCTCTTCCCATAGTTCTAATCTTTCTCTTCTAGAATTTGGTCCATAGACACCAGTCAAACACCATTTAAAATTCTGATTCACTGCCTTGAATCTACAGGACAGAGAGTATACCCCAGTACAAATGAGTTCCCCCTCCCATACTCTGCTATCCCACATGATTAAGATTCCCCCTCTAGTGCCATTTGCTTGTAGACTCTCATACTTGACCCATCAAATAACACAAATTACTTTAACGAAAGCAGATATTTCCCCTCTAACCTTTGTCTCTTGCAAACAATAATTATCAGCCCCCCATTGATGGATTAGACTCTTTAAGACAGTTCTCTTTCCCCCATCATTAATACCCCTCATTCCATGAGATGATATTCAACTTCATGACCCACCTTCGATCGCCAATCTCCCTTTTCTGCTTCCATTATTCTTGAACTTCATATCAAAAACTAAACCTTTAAGTTCCTGAATACCTTTCCACCTAGTTGTTCCGCAGATTTTTGGAACTTGAGGTGAATTTTTGGTCGATCTCAGCATGTCAATTTTTGAGAACAATTCTTGAGTCTCTCTTTCACAATCTTTGTAATTTACCCCAAATTGTTTACAAATTCTGCTGATGTTTTTGAACATTCCCAGAGATACATTCATTCCATGCACAGGGGAGTTTGCATCTTCTATCAGTAAAGGTGCTTCTTCACATATCTCTAAGGGTTGCATGTTAGAAATTGGTGAAGAGATGAACTGTTGGGCTAAATCCTCATCTGCGCAATCAATTTCTCTCCCCAAATCCTGAGTTTCCATTTCAAACGCGTTGCTGCTTCTCTTCTCCCCTTGGTTTCCATTATTTTTGATTGTCACCGCTTGCATGAGATTCTCCAGAGTTGGACTGACTTGAGCTTCAGTTAACATTGGGTCATATTGTGGTGGATTGGGCCTGATATCAATAATTTTAATCAACTGAATTGGGTCAGGGCCCAATTTTTCCTTTTGGTCCAGATCTCTCCTTTGAGAAGGAGTGGAAGACTTAATAGCTGGCAAAAACCCCACGTGCTTATCACCTGCGTGTTTTTTAAAATTTTCGGCTTCAATCGAGGAGCCCACGTGCCCCCAGTCATCTTTTGCAGATAGGTCAGTGCATAAAAGGGTATACCCTGGTTATTATCCAAAGGATTTAGGGTTTGATTTCTGGCCATCTTCCTCCTCTTCACCGTCGCCGGAATCTCGCACCAAATGGGCATATTGAAGATATAGCCATCACTTTCCATCTCAATATCTCTTGGGACTTCTTTCCCGTCATCTCTTGGGACTTCTTTCCCGTCACCCTTGACTTTGAATCGTGCCCAAGCAGATGATTTTTGAGTATCGTTTCTTCCTCCGTTTCAATCCAGCCGCCACAGGCATCTCTTGTCTGCCGGAAAATGGATTGTGACCATAGGCTCGGAGGCAACCCATATATGCGAATCCAGACCCAGCTTCGTGGTCCCTCTTCCGGCCAGCATCCTGCAGTTGGAGTCCACCAGTTCAGACTCAGAATGGACCTCTTCAATCTCCATTCACCTTTCAAGATATGTTCTGCTTCCTTCCTACTTGGAAGTTCGAAGAGGAATTGAGAGTCATTCATCACATATACATTGGTTCCATGGGCTGAATTCCATACGCTGCTCACCCACCTTCTTACATCGTTTAGAGTTGGGATTTCATGGCTTGGGGACATGAATTTTCCAACGATGCATCTGCCAAGTACATCATCTTCTGAAACCTCTGAGACTCCAGTAACTTTGATTCTGGAGTTGGATAGTTGAGGTGTCGCTCCTTTTATTGCTGTTGGTGTCCATTTATTGCTTCTGATGGCCTCACTAAAGGAGTACTTTTGGTGATGATGCTGATGGTTGAATGTAGCTGGATCCTTTCTGGTTGGGGTCGCAATAAATTTGTCGATCTTCTGAGCTATTGCTGCCCAACCAGCATTTAATGCGATTTCTGGAGATATAATCACTGATCTGTTCCCCCCTTGTACTGCAATAAAGCTTATGTACCTACCATGTTCGTTGTATTTAAGGTTGCAATAGAACTCAGCAAAAAGGTCTCTTGTTTTCCATCTCTTTGTTGACAGTCTCTGCTCCTTCGATGCATCATTAAATACATGAACTAACCATTTCATAATTTTAAGGCTTAAGGCTACTTTTCTCATCAAATTTCTGCTACGCTCAGTCCACTCAAACCAAGTTTCAGACTTTGATGTGGTTTTAGCAATGTCAAAGGATTTAAAACCAGCATGATAGTAAATCCTATCTTCCCCCATGAGAACTAAAAGCGATAATAAGAAAGAAAAGGGTTAAGAGGTAGCACAGAGTGTGTTACCTGTGGATGAAAACAAAGAAAAAGGGCTGTTTCCGGCGTAGAAGACCACTGGAAAAAGGGTGATCTCTCCCCTAGGAAGTAGGAGAGAGAAGATTCTCGTAAAACGTGCCTGGGAGAGAAACTTTCGCATAATCCATTTTAAATTTCAGTCCTGAGAGAGTGTTTTCTTTTCTCCCTTTTTTTTCTTTTTGTGTGGGGTCAACTCGCAGACACTTGAGCTCATCAGGTAAATTACTACAGTCTAATCCATCGGGTAAATTACAACATTTGAGCTCATTGCATATACTTAACTAATTCATCGGGTAAATTACTACAGTTTACAAACCAAACACAAGTGTCATATATACCTACTCACCAAAGGAGCAATGGGCTAACATTGATTGTTGTAGCTAGGAATCAAAACTGGGTCTCCAAGTTATTACTCCCTACTTTTTTTTTGTTAAAGTAAACAAATTGTATTAGAAAGGCATCAAGCAGATGCGAGATTACAAAGAGCAATTAAGAGCTTCTGAACAGAGGCTTCAGAGGCTAGTAGGATGTGCAAAACAACCTGTTGAAACAGTCAAAAGAGCCTATGCTACCTTAGAGACTCTACAAACTAAGAGTCAAGGAGCTAACAAAATCCAAAAAGTTATCAACACACTGTTATCAACCACTCAAACAATCCCCCCGTAAGACTACATTTCATTTTTCTAAATAAAAAGTTAGCTTTTTGGGTGTGATCTCTAAGCTGGTAGTTCATGTTTTGAGGATCATTTAAGAAAAAACTAAAGTATATCTAACATCCAAGGATGTGGCATAGTGACCGACAAAGCAGGAATGGACCATGGGATACCGAGGTTCCAAGTCCCAGAAGACGCAAAGGCCAGGTTATTCTCTTCCCATCTGTTTTAACTTCGGTGGACAGAGTTATCCAGTACATGTACTTGTGGGAGGTAGTGGGTGCTAAGTAGATTAGCCAAGGCGCGCACAAATAAACCCAAATACCATCATTATCTTTTATTTTTATTTTTATTTTTTTTGGGGGGTGCTCCACTCGTGGTGACAATCACTGGGTTGGTATAAAGAGTGTTTTAGTACCTATGCTATTAAAGTGAGATCTGGAAGAATAACCAACAATAAGAATGCACAGACCGTAATATTCTGCTATACATAATCAAGAAACACAAAATTCAAATAGAATCAGGTCCTAGTTAACAACCAAAGCATGTTCATTTGGTCATATACCACAGAGATTATGCAAGTGGTCACTATTGCTTTTAAATTTAATGCCATAGACATGCATTAGAATGAATAACAGGCTTTTCATGGGCTTCATCAGCAAGATATAATCAAATAATTGAAATTTTACAATGCCTAAACTGACCTTATAGAGTGTGTCCAAAATAAGCAGATCTAGTTGTTGACCACTATCTTTTGAAATGTCTGCAAAAGAAATTTCTTCCTTAACACGACTCAACCTTCAATTATCAAGAATACACATTTCCATCCAATGAGAACTAGACCAGGAGGCTTCAACTATCCTCAAGACCAATGACTGGAGAAAAGATTCAGTTCCTTGGGTGAAAGGGTAAGATCCACAATGATCAAAGATCAAACCCCACATATCAGAGGGATAGAGAAAATACTCACAGGATACAGTAGTTGGAAGAAAGCGTGAAACATCAGATATATATGCAACTCTGAATTTTTTACCAAAAAGAAACCCCAAGCAGATGTAATCTTCACCATGCATTACCTACATCCAAACTCTACAAGTTAAAACAAGACAAGACACAAGGAAATATAGAGTCCATTAAAATAAAAGGAGGTATGGTGAAACTCACTGGTAACGGAACAAATTCTAGTCCTGATGCAACAAACGGCTTTTCACAATCATTTTCAATAATCTGCCAATCAAGTTGTGTTACACGTCTAATTTCTTGGCCTTCCTTAAGTTTCTTCTGGACTAAGTAAGGGAATTTCTGAACTAAGCTGTTTCAGAAAAAGAACTGAAGGAGAATCAAGAAAATTGCGCGAGAAGTAAATGGTGCATAAATGAAACGTGATTATATATAAATTCCAAAGATGATACACAAGAGCTTGCCATGTTTAGTACACATGCACATATTTTCAATGTCATTACATTGCTTTCAATGCAATAATTGTTTGTGAGTGAAAATCTGGAGAACAGGCACTTTTTATTTATAATCAAGGACAAAAGGAAATTGTATGGCATAAGTAACAACAGAAAGGAATAGTGAGAACCCAACAAATTACAACTTTTACATTCTTTCATGTTGGTGGAGAGTTTTATCTGTAGCTTTGAAGAAGAAAAAAGCTTATTCAAGTACAATGAAAGCTTGTATCACAGACGTCAACAGTAAAACCACTAAATTAGTAAAAACAATGTGCAGTCATGGAATTGATAATAAAAGCACAACGTCCAAATCAGTGTTATCAAAAGCGAAAAGCGCAAAAAAGCTCTAAGGTCGGTTGGAGCTTAAAGCGCAAAGCGCAAATAAAAGTGTGGGCTTCAATGAAAAAAGGCGCAAGGGGAGAAAAAATACAAATACTTATGTTTAGTCCAAGACTAACAATTATAAGCATGAATGACAAATATATGAACAAAGCAATTGAAAAACAATTATGATAAAGTGAAATATAAATTGTTTACTGTCGCCTCTTCAGAAGAAACTCATTGTCAAGGAAAAGTATTCCTTAGAAACTTGATGACGACAGTGAAGCGCACATAAAGCGAAGTGAAGCGCTCAACACATTTTGAGCCTCGCTTTAGGGCTTAAGCGCGCTTAAGCGCACCTTTGATAACACTGGTCCAAATCATGTCAGGGTGATCAACTATTTAAGTGTATCTTCCAAATTGGGAAGGAATTGACAAACAGACTTTCAAGCCATCTTCTCCTTCATCGTCTTTCTTTCTTTCTCTCGTTCTTTTTTTTTGGTTGTCGTGGAGGAGATGGTCCTGATTTAAGGGGATTAGCTTCAAATCCACCAGGCAACTTTGTTGAAGTGCAATACTGAACTCCATAACATTATAGATTATAGATTGACTAGTAATAACGGATTAGAAAGACTGTTTATCACCGCTAGACATATACAAACAGCAAAATTTTCATCAAAGTACCTATCCATTGAATATTGAGTCAGGTACACTGGTGTCGGATCAATGTCATTTGTCGGGCTAAATGGTTGCACTGCACGGATATCATCCAAGCCGAGAGTTGCATCAGCATGCTCATGAGTCAAAATAATCTGATAATATCACAACCTTCGGCTAAGTATACTGTGTTCCAAATAGACAGCTCATGTAGAATAGGAAAAAAATGAAAGACCTTTATATCTCACAAAACAATATAGAAAATAAAATCAGTGAGCTACTTCAATCATATACCTATCTCTTATCACAGTTCTCTAGACTTTTTACATCTTTTAATGGTGAACACCATCATTCAGTTAAATTTAGCCCAACAATTAGAGAAATATGGTAATGACTAATATTTGTATCGGTTTCTGATCAATAACAACACAGATGGTTGAACCAGATCTCCATCTTCTACCCAAAAGTAAAATAAAAATCTTTCATTTTGTATATTGAAATATGTCACTCCCTCTGTCTCAATTTATATGAAGGTATTTTGTTGAATCACAATGATCTATGAATCTACATTCAAGATCTTGTGAAGCTATGTTGAAGTTTTAATGATTGACAAACTGTGTACAAGTGACATTCACATGCTGAAGAAGAAAGATTGATACTAAGATAAAAGTTCAAGAACTAGGTGCTCACAGACCTCCAAAAAAGAGACACACAAAGCAACACTGCCAAAGAAACTCATCACAGAACCTGTTCCTTTGCGCAGGGTAGGAGACTATCGAAGAAAGAAGATTGAGATTGTTTACATGTGGACCAGATCTCCTTGAAGGGTGAATTGTAACTCTACAAGAAACTGGAAATCTATACCAGGAAAGTTACCATAAACTTGCACCTTTTTTCATTTTGTAATTCTGTCAGAATGCTTCTACCTCTTTTTTCATTTTCTCCAATTTAAACCCTCTGGATGTGCATTTTAGCATATATCATCATCTTCCTAGTTTCCTAATATCCCTATCAATAAGCAAAAGATGCAAAGCACTTCAAGGAAACTCAAGCTACTTCTTCGGTACTCTTCCCACAAATGCTGAAATAGCTATATCTTCCAATATTTTTTAGCTCCAGATAACATAGCATCCTTGAGGTCTCATAATTCAATACCTACAATGCTTGTACCAGATAGATAAGGCCCCAAATACCACCTCTCACATTTCCCAAATCATCATGAATTGTTTGATGAAGCCTGATGAAACACCATACTTGTCATATCAAAGTGAGTTTTGTTTGAAAAGTTCTATCTATCTCAACTTATTTGCACCCAACAACAACAACAACAACATACCCAGTGTAATCCGACAAATGGGGTCTGGGGAGGGTAGAGTGTACGCACCCCTACCTCGTAGAGATAGAGAGGATGTTTTCGATAGACCCTCGGCTTAAAATAAAGCATTTCCAAGCAGTTTGAAAAAGAGAATACATAAATAAGAGCAGTAACAACAACGAAATAATGTGAAATGGGAGCAACACACAACATACAGCAGAAAGAACAATAACGCCAACAACATAATGTGATAAACTATGCATAAAAAACATAGGTGATAATCGAAATCGAAGAATCAAGAAATTACGAGAATAGTGCTAATACCACTGGTAAGAAAGAAGGTCCAAGTACTACCACCAGTCCTATCCCGCAGGAAAACGAGAGAATGTTCAACTACAAGTTAACCTTCTACCCTAATCCGCAACCTCTAAATCCTCCTATCTAAGGTCATATCCTCGATAAGCTCAAGATGCTTCATGTCCTGTTGAAGCTCTTTTACTATCAGAAAGTTGGTTGAGTTATAGCTCCCAAGTGAAAAAACAGCATACTGTGAATTTCTCTCAAAACACAAGTTTTGTGATAAGACAGGAAATATCTATACCCACATCAAGTTACATATGATGGTTGATGTCTTTTTTTTAGCACGGCAAAAGTAATATACTCCACAATTTGGAACTTGGGAAACTCATTTAATGAAATGTGTCAGCAATATTTTCCTTGTTTGAAGGCACTGTTGAATCTTTATCAATAATTGAAGACAGATGAATTGCTGATCAAAAGAAAATTTGAAGATAGATGAAGAGAAGAAAAGCTAGGGAAATGTGATGCTTCCAAGTCGCAAATGTTAGAAATGTATTAACATATAAGAAATTAAGGATGAGTGAGGAGTAATATAAAGATAAAAATATTTTGCATACGAAAAATGGCTTAACATTTATATAAGATCCTAAAAATAAACATATTATCCTTTATATTCTTTATCCATATCCTTTACATGCATTCTTGTTTCTTAGTTACAGATAACCATGTAATTAGTTACAGATAACCATGCAAATTAATGCTAAGGCATGTAATAGAAACACGTGTAGCAGAAGGAAAGAGATAGTACAATCAAGGAAAAAGAACAAACAAAAATCATATACCTAGAGGCTAGAAATACCTTAATGTTATTACTTTCAAAGGATACATAGGTATAGCCATATAGGTAAGTCAAGCTTGGCAATAAGGGTACCACCACATGAATGAACTTTTAATTCTGTGCGGCTGCATTTGTTTCACACAATTACGTAATAGCATGTAAATCTAAGTTGTATACACAAGCCAGATGGTTCAAGTTATTCCTTAAATTAACTTTTTATGCATATTTGACGATTTCCTCATTAACCGTGTTATACAACCTCAATCTACTAGTAATGCAACTGGAGAAAGTAAGTTAATGAACTCACAGAATCAACTTGAGGAATTCTATAACGAGTGAACCACCGAAGTACTTGCTCCCTAAACGTCTTCCCAACATCAATTAATATGTACTTTTGTTCACCATTGTCGTTGCAATAATCAATAAGAAGAGATGTATTACACCTGCAGGCCATTGCACAAGTACACAACAGTTATTAGCAGTCACTACCTCATAACTTTAAGCTCAATTAAACAATTCTCAGAGTGCACAAGTGTACTCATCATCAATCACATTGCTCAAATGTTGCAGATAGTTAGATACTTCCTTTCTCTAAGTTAGAATGTATCTTTATCCAATTCATCCCATTCTTCTTTCTTTACAGTAATAGTACTGATAAAAAAGGAACAGTTTTAGTAAGATTTTTAGTATGAGACAGTCACATAATACCACATCAAATAGAGGTTCTGCTTTCGAGCCTCACCGCTACCAATCAACAATAATATGATTAACACCAACAAATATAAGTAAATAAATGTATCTATCTAACAACTTGAACTTTTATACAAGTTCTCACAGAATTCAGCATAAACAATCCTCAAAAAACTTGTACTGTAATAATTAAAATGTACAATGAAAAGCATGAATATGTACTTGCTTGCTGAGCTTCTTCTCGGTTCCCAATTATCAATCATTCGCATTGATTTATCATACGCGACTACTACAGTTCTCAATACTAAAAATGTAACAATTACTTATCAAACACATTGCTCAACAAATTGCTAGATTTCGACTAAACTGTACCTAAATCAGAACATACAAAATTATACACATAGATCACTCGTCTGGAAAGCAAATTAAAGTTAGCAACAATTCAAAAACCATTACAATGCAAATACAATTAAAAAGCAGATAATGGAGAAATGACCTGTAATTAGGGTTTTCTTCAGGTGGTACGGTAAACGACTGGGAACAGACGGTACAAGGAGGATCGGAGGGCCGGATCAGGCACAATGCATTGGGAATGGCACTGGAACAACCGGTGCCGAGGAAGATCAACGCTGATTGTTGCGGCTGCGAGCTGCCGTTCTCGGCGGCGGCCATTTTTGATCGGAGAAGAGATGTGCGTCGTGTAATTCGAATGAGGAGAATGTGCCGGTATATATTCGAAGTGGAAACATGAGGGACCAAAGAGAAGGAAATGCAGCGGCTTCGTCGGGTGGTCTATTGTTTCTTTTTCTTCCTCTTTTTTTCGGTTGATATTTTTTCTCACACTATTCAAGGAAACGACCAGTCGTTTGGTTTATTAGTTTTGTGTATTATTAATATCTCGTATGATAAATCTTTTTGATTTATAATTATATATAGTAAATTATGGTATTAATCTCGTAAAAGTTATTAATACATGCATTAGCATAATTAAAGATATAATTGTCCTTTAAAACTTTTTCTAGTTTCTTTCAGTTTGCATCATATTTGTGGAGCATACTTTTATAGCTAAATATTTTTTTCTTAAAAATTATACAATGCATGTTATTTTTAATATTTCAAATTAAAATAGTGCATACAAAATCATCTCAACATAACTAAGGTTAACATAATTAATACCGATATTTTTAATACACTCTATTTAGCACTATTTTTATACACTCTATCAAACGAAACCTAAATAAACATTGATTATACAATATAGTGGATGTATAGCTAACATTTTACTTTGTCTACACTTAGTATAACACTAAATATACATTAAGTGTACAAAATATATATATATATATATATACTACCTTAAAAGCATGAACTCAAAAAATTGAAAGTGAAATTACTAAAACTACCCCTAACTAAAAAATCTAATTAAAAAAACAGCCACTATATTTATTAAAAATAAGAACCCAAAACTTAAAAGTTAAGTTACCTAAATACCCTTCATATATTATTTTTTAAAAAAAAAGATAAAAGAAACTTAAGCCTAATGCTAATAGTCCCGACTCTTCATACTAACAGTCACAACCATTCTTATGCTTAACTATCTAATTCAAAATAATTACTATATTCTTTCATTATCGGCCATACATTCCGTTCTCTTGCTTTTTGAGACATTCATAATAGCACACTATGTATACCTTTGTCTAGTTTGATTGATGGATAATTATGTTTACTTTTTTAAGTTATTTGAATCTCTTGGTATTCCTTTTATTTTTGAGAATTTCTTCTAAATTACTTTCATAGAATAACAATGTAGGCAAGGCAAGAGTCGTTAAAAGTCAGCAAGCCAAAAACGAAATACATGGATCGGAGGAAAAACAAAACTAGGAAACAAAAAAGAATAAGGGGCATTTGGGACGAAAGCATATATTACTCGAGATTTGCCAAATGCACCAACGAGCAACGAAGAAATTTCTCAAATTTTGCAACAACTGATTAGCAATAGAAAGAATGATAACCATATTTCTTAAGTCCGTCTCCTTAACTGTGTATTTATAAGAAAGAGTCAATTAATATAAAAAAAATAAGTGTTTCTTCTATTCTTCTTTTATAGCAGTCCTATTATACTTTTTATACAGTATACATTGTAGGCACCGATTGGAGGCTATTATACTTAGTCTTCTCTTAGGAGGATTATTGAAATTGCACAAAAATTTGTCAGATTACTCGCACATCTTCTATCGCCTTAAATTTTTCTTATATTAGTTATTACAGTAGGCTTGGAGAGAAATAAAAAATAATTATTTGGGTAAATTAAGTTATAATAGTACAACAACAAGGGTAATATTCAAAACTGTAACAATTACAGGGATAACAAGTAGCGAAAATATAGATGATGAGATGGATGTGTGGACATACTAGGAGCTATAAGATTAGGATATCCGGGATAAGGTGGGAGCGACCTTCGTGATGGACAATATGAGGGAAGCGAGACTGAGATAGTTTGGGTATGTGAAGAGGAAATTTGTGGACCCCAGTGAGGAGGTGCGAGAGGTTGGATATAGTACTAAGTACAATGAGAGGTAGAGGTAGGAAGAAAAAGTATTGGAGAGAGTTGATTAGACAGGATATGACTCAATTTCAGCTTATCAAGGACATGACCTTAGATATGAGGGTGTGAAACTTGCGAATTAGAGAAGAACGTTAGTAGGTAGTGGAGTGTTGTCTTGCTTTTCTATGTGCTTAGGCTTGATGGTGTCTGTCGTAGTATTAGCTTTATTCTTGTAGTGTCTTGCTTCAGATTTTTATCATCATCATCTGTTGTTTATTGTGTTTTATCTATCGCACTATTTTGTTGTTATTACTGTTTACTTATTAGTTTTTATGTTTTCCTCAATGTCATTTTCTTTTCATACCTATTTTGATTAGTTGTACTCGAGCCGAGGATCCTTAGGAAACAATCTCTCTACTTTTATGATGTAGGAGTACAATTTGTGTACACTTTATATTGGGTATGTTGTTGTTGTAACATTCCATGATTTGAGAAATATAGAAAATTAATCGTTCAGAATTAGTATTATATACATGTACAACTATTGTCCCTTGGCAGTCAAGATTAAAAATATTTTATTTAACCCTTTTTATTTACATGAATTATTAAATCATTAAGCTTAAGTGAGACCAAGATCGTTGACAACTTCTGAAATTTAGAAAAAATGAACTTTTATATATTGATGTGTTTTAGCAAGCAATGTGAAGTATTTCTATTACATTTAAAGAGGTTGAAAATATTAAAAAATTAAACAACTTATTTAGAAGAAATCAATTGTCCTGAATTTTAGAAAGATAGTTTACTAGTTTTGAATGAATTATTTATATATATTGTAAGTAAATTTGTAAACACATATATAGAATTTGGGCCAAACTTATTGAGTTCCACCAAACCTTAAGCAGAATTATTGTTCCATCCCTTAACGGATAAAATGAAAATACACTAGGAATATCGTCCATAATTAAATAGGTATTAGGTGAAATTCACTTCATACATGTTTGTACCTCATGAAATCAAAATAAGTAGAAAGTCACATGTATGGAGTTAATCATTTTATTGTTCATCTTTGTAGGTTCATACACTATTCAATTATCTTGATCTCGATAAATATGTCACAATATAATGATATACATTAATCACATAAACTTATATTTTATTCTCTCATGTATAGTTATTTATTCGAATTATTATTTTAGTGATATTAATACTATTTTATAAAAATAATATGTTACATGACTAGGTATACACGTGCAACGCACGTGCCAAAAAACTAGTATATTGAAATACATTCTTCTTTATTGAGGAAAAAAATCGGCAAAACCATCACCCCTTACTTTTATAGCCACCACTTTGAGTTCATCTTGAATAAAAAGAAAAATAGAAGTGATAAATATGCGAGTGAAAAATAGTTGAATTTATTTAGACTATAATGAGTACACCAATCCGTCCTACTTAACTTTATTTACTTATCTAAAAAAATATTTAAGTAATTTAGAAATACTTTATTAGACATGGTGAAAATTTACCCGCACTTGATGTTTACACCCAATGAAGTTAAGTTAATCATATAAGTCTTATTTTAATAAAGAAAATTTAAAAATGTAATAGACATTAATTTTTAACCTAAAAGGAAGTAAAATTATAAATAACTGACGGAGGAAAGACTTAAGGTTGGTAAAAACTTTTTTTTAAAAAAAATTTCCTCCACGTTTCCATCTTTCTTTAGTCTTCAATTCATGTCTTTATTTTGTTAATGACACAATCGCAAAACTAATGTAAAGTGTTCTTGCAAATTAAGAGTTCAAAGTAAAGTATATTATGGAAGTCAAGTTTTGCAGATAAACATAATATGTGAAATTTTTATCTATTAATTTTTATATTTGTTATATTAAAGATATATAAATGTAAGTGTTTTTTTTTTGTAATGTTAAAATATTATTTATATTTTTTTTGAAAGGCAGCTAATTTATATAACAAAAATTTAGTTACAGGACTTTGGGGTAAAATTGACCAATGATCACGTTATGTGCTCTGTTAAGAGACGATTAAATTATTTTAATATTATTTTATATATTAAGATATGTGCAAATATACAGTAATTAACTATGGTTAACTAATGATAATTATAGTTAAAGAGTATGATACATGTCATTTATTTATTGATTGGGTGTAAACATCGGGTATGGATAAGTTTTTACCATTAGACATTATATAACCAAAATTAGTAATTAGTTAATTTTTCCTAACAATTGAACTCTACCATAAAAACAACTTGCTTTTAGTTTATTCGTCTAAAGTTTAAATTGGTATAACTTTTTCTATTCAGTTTACTAATAAGTTATTTATTCATAAATTTATAAATAACTTCAGAATAAGTCATTTGTTATTTAAGGCAAAGAAAGATATATAACAATTCAATCAATATTAACTTAATTCTTTTTAAAATACAGTCTGAAAAAGAATGTTTTATTCAATTTATCATTATTTAGTCAGAACTGCTAAATATTTTTTTACTACTCTTAGGGTGGAACGCAATAAAAAGTATATCAGTAAATATCAAATAACTAAAACAAAATAGTGTCTTTTCCTTTTTTTATTTTTGCATAACCAAGATAAAAATGCGAGACAAAAATAGTATTTTCCAAGAAGAATTTTTTTTTTTTAAATATATGTATGAAAATAATAATTTTCTGAATTGAAGATTGTTTCAAGCGAGAGATGCAAATACATTGATTTGATCATTTTTTTGTCTAGTCAAATACAAGTTGAATATTAGATAGCTCATGAGTTGAGTTTTGGCATTTGGTGAGTTGAGTTAATTGGACTATCTTTTATATGAGTAACTTACATAAATGACAGGACTTTTCCAGGTAATTAAAAGGCGTGTCATCAGTTTTGAAAATTACAAAACATGTCAGATTTTCCTTTTAGATATACAAGCTTGAAATCATGTATCTCAGATATGCGAATTCGAGATTTGGTTTATTTTTGAAACTTTAAGATATTTTTATAACTGAATCACTTAAAATTAGGAAAAAAATCAAGGAATTAACGAAAACATGTATCTTAGCTATGTAACTTGATTAATTTCATTTATTACTCTTAAAATAATAAATTAAAAATTTAATTTTTATTAAAAATTTCATCTAGTGTATCTAGTATCAGTTTTATACAGTGTATTCAAATATATATGGTATCAAAAATACATGTATCTGATATCAAATATGCATGAATACATTCATCAAATATTTGTGATTCACAATGTGTCACGATAAAAAATTATGAGGGTTGTGATAACATCTACCATAATTCAACCATGGTAAATAAGCCAAACTCGTCAAACACGAACAACTCAAAATAAAGAAAAACAAAAGAACGTCTATATGAATATTTAATAATATCTCCAAACATTCTCAAACGGAAATAAAATAGTACATCAGAAATTCCAAGACTCAGTTGTCACAAGTACAAGAGCAATCTCTAAAATCGAATGTCAAAACTGAAATACAAAGCTGTCCAAGAAGTAGATAAGTCAGAAATAAAAGATAGAAGAATTTGGATCGATCTCTGAAGGTAGGAGCTCACCACAACTTCGAATAATATTCAGAAGCAAGAACTCTAGTCGCGAGGTCCACTCATACCGGGATCTGCATCAGAAGGATGCAGAAAAGTAGGAGAGTGAGTATTGTCCACTTGTACTCAGCAGGCATCAATCATCATAGGCCGACTGAGCTTAAGCAGATAATACATCGAATAAAGAATACTAAAATAACCTTGCATGCATAAAGTCCCAGCACTTCACTAACAATAAGCAATAAAGTTCATCTCAATCATAATGCTGTGGGATGAGACCCATGAAAAATTTGCGAGATCCATATATAATGCTCGAACTCGAATTGGGACTAAAATAAGTATCAATGACTCAGACTTGAACTGAGATTAATAATCAATATCAATGACCCAGACTTGAACCGGGAGCAAAATCATGTGTTTTTTTCAAATTATTTCTCAATCAATTATTTTCATGTGCCATGAGATGAATGAATATGCATGAACTCGAAAGTAAAAGTAAGACAAGTACAACAGATATGTCCAAAATTTCAGAATCATAACAAATGCATAAACACAAGCTACGAGCCTCAATATCAAGCCATAAATCTAGTTCCTTGTCACCCAACAAAGTTTAAGCCCCAATTTGGGTATCACAATGATAATCCATCTCATTTAGTACTCAAATCCACGAATTCACTAAACCAATAGTATGCTTTACATAATAAGTCCCATCAAAACAAAGCCTGAAGAAAGTTAAGCCATAACCTACCTTTAAGCTAACCCGCAAGTCTCTACTTGATCACATACGAGCCTTTATTTTTTGAATGGCTTCCGATTGCACCCAGTCTATCAATAATAAGTTTTACATATAAACACGAGTCCAATGATATCCGTATTGCTATGATTCTAATCCGGATCTAAAAAATTAACCCAAAAGTCAATCCCTAGTCCACAAGGGCAAAACTAGAATTTTATTGTAAAGTCAATTTACTCAAAGCTTAAGAATTTCAAATATAAAATTTCATTAAAAAGAGAGTTAAAATCGATCTTAAAATTATCGAAAAATCATTCTTTAACTTTACCCGGAAAACTCCAAAATTCTAAATCAAAAACTCAAGATTTGATAATAAAATCATGAAATAATCATTAAAAAATGTATAAAAGTAGTATAAGAAACTTTTCCAATGAAGAAACCTCAAAAATCTCCCTTAGAATCACCCAAAATCGAGTCCCCAAGCTCCAAAAAATGAGTTATCGAAGAAGATAGAATGAAAAGGGGAGAATCACTATTATCTACCATGATTTCTGCACTTGTGGAGATTTTACCACATGCACGGTCCTGCAGGTGCGGTAAAATTTTCCCCGCTGCGGAACTCACTAACCACGTGGAGTTCCACAGGCGCGACTGTAACAATCCTCATAGTAATTTTTAGATTTTTATGTATTTTGACCATTTTATCTCTTTCCTTAGTTGTGTGATGTTATTTATAATCTGGGGGGAGTGGGTGGCATGGTTTCTGAGATATTTGGTTGGGTTCTATGTGAGTTTTTTTATTTGAGTATATTTTAAAGTTAATATGATTGACTTTGGTCATATTTGGTGTTTATGATATTGTATGAGAATTTCGTCAGTTTTATTAGCTTCAAAATATCATTTGTGGGCTAGTAGCACCTTTGGTTTGGGTCCCGAGGTGTTCGGATGCGTTTTGAGTAGTTGATTGAAAGGTTAAAAGTTTTGGCCTAAAGTTGACTTTAGTCAATATTCGTTGATAACGATCTCTATTGACAAATTCGATGATTCTATTGAGTTCAGAATGCCGATTTTAGTTTAGTAGTAGTTAATTGTGTTCATGAGATTCTAAACAAATCTCGAGGATCCATTCGAAAGATTTTTGGCCTTATCTTGTTGGTAGTGCAATAGCTGCTGGTGCAACTGAAATTCCTCCTTCGCATTCACGAGGGATTGACCACATTCGTGAATGAGGGAGTTTTTGGTCATCGCAAACTCGTGGGGGCGATTGCGTTTGCAAAGGGTAAGTCAGGCCTGAGTCGGGTAGTGCCTTTATCGGATTTGCCATTAGGAGGCAATATTCACGATAGGTCTTGGGTCGGGTCAGTCGCGAAAGTGACGGACCCAGTGCATTCGCGAAGAAGGAATCACCTGGACTGTTAAATTCTATTTTTCGAACACAGACCCATATCTCAATTTTTGAAGCTTTGGAACTCAATTTTGAGAGATTCAAGAGGGTATTTTTGAGGTTTCTTCATTAGGTAAGTTTCTTATACAATTTTTATATATTACCAATGATTATTTTATGATTTCACCTTCAAATCTTTGTTTTTCAACTTGAAATTTGGGGGTTTTCTGAGAAAGTTAAAGAATGGTTTTTTCAATGATTTTAAGGTCGATTTTAACTCCATCCTTAAGTGTTGGGTAAATTAATTTTTCAATAAAATTCTAGTTTTGCCTTTGTGGGATCAAAGTTAACTTTTTGGTTAACCTTTTGGACCCGAACTAGAACCTTAGCAATATAGATATTATTGGACTCGTGTTTATATGTAGAACCTACTTTTGATAAATTAGTCACATTCTAAAGTCATTCTAAAAGGGAAGACTTGGGTGTGATCAAGTAGTGACTTGCGAGTCCGCTTCGAGGTAGGTTATGACTTAACTTTTTTAGACTTTACTTGGGCGGAGACTTATCGTGTAAAGCATGCTATGACTGGGAGAAATAGTGACTACTTAGTGATAAATTAGATGAATTATTATGGTGATGCCCGAATTGGGGCTTAATACTGTTAAAGTGATTTGAAGAATAAATTCTGTTTTGATATTAAGGCTTGTACCCGTGATTATGAGTTGAGCATTGTATTGTGGTTTTACATATATCTGTTTCTTCTAGGTTCTTCTTATAATTTGATCATGCATACTCATGCATTTCACAGATTACTGAATTATACCATTGGAAACTTACTTTGAAAGAAAATGAAACACTTTCTATTGATTCATCCGATGCATGATTATGGACACACACACACACACACACATATATATATATATATATATATATATATATATATATATATATATATATATGATATTTTACTCATTCAGTCCAAGGCAGGATTCTGGGTAGGGTATATGGACCTCGCGAGTTCCCCATGAGTTTCACTTCTCAGCAAAGACTAAGGCGGGGGTCTATAGGCATTGACTATTGCATATTATCCCATATCATTGTATAATATTATCATTTGAATTATTGTTGTGATTGAGATATATCATGTTGTCATTGATATTGAACTGCTGAGACTTTTCTGTGTATAAGATTATTTTAATATTCTTTATTCGATATAGTATCTGCTTAAGCTCAGTCGGCATATGATATTTACTGAGTACAAGTGGACCATACTCATCCTACTTTTCTGTATCCTTCTAATGAAAATCTCGATACGAGTAGACCTCATAGTAGAGATCGTGTGATATTGTTGCTTTCATAGTTATGGTGAGGTATTCAGAGATTGTCCTAGTCTCATCTATCTTTTATTGTTGTCGTAATTACTTCATGGATAACTTTGTACTTCAGTTTTGACACTTGGTTTATAGAGGTCACTTTTGTACTTGTGACAACTGAGTGATGGGATTTATGATATTTTGTTTCTTTTCAGTTCAAGGATGTTTGGAGTTATATATATGTATGTATATATATATATATATATATATAACTGTATTGATGTTTTACTTTTGCCTTACTTTAAGTTGGCTTCTTTCTTGAATTAGGCTTACCTACCATGGTTGTGTTGGGATAGGTGCCATCACAATTCTTAGTTATTTTGGATCATGATAAGTTGGTATCAAAGCGCTAGGTTCACCAGTTTCACGAGTACAAGAGCAAGTTTTCAGTAGAGTCTCGCAAATTAATATGATGACGTCTATATCTATCTTCGGGAGACTATGGGACATTCTTAGGAAAATTCTATTCTTTGACTCCTTATCATGCGACTTTTTTATTCCTTGAGTTCTAAACCTTGCATTTTATTCTCTTAATAGATGGTGCGGACGCGATCGACTGCACCTACTGTTAGGGCTTCACACATTGATGCTTTGCTAGTTAGACTTGTTGCTCCACCATTTATGGCTAGGCCAATGATGACAATTGAGGAACATGAGATGTTTGACAGATTTTTGAGATTGGGTCCTCCCAAGTTCACTGGTGCACTTGGGGAGGATGCTTATGTGTTTTTGGCTAGTTGCCGGGAGAGGTTGTATAATCTTAGATTGGTTAAGTCTCATGGTGTAGATTATAGTACCTTTTAGATGGTAGGGGAAACAAATCAGTGGTGGAGGTCATATCTTGGTTGTAGACCATTGGGTTTGTCTCTTATGACATAGACACAGTTCTTCGAGGCATTCCTTGGGAAGTATGTGCCTTGCAGCTTGAGAAAGAGTTTGAGAGATAAGTTTGATGGCTTAGAGCAGGGTATCATGATGGTTACCAAGTACTAAATGAGGTTTCACACCCTGTCTAGGCATGCCTTGATGAGTATTCCACCAGAGAAGGAGAGGATTAGGAAGTTTGTGAAGGGATTGACTACTCCACTTTATTTGGCTACTGTACAGTTAGTGACTACTGAGGGTACCTTTCAGGATATAGTGGATCATTCTAGGAGTGTTGAGGGCATTCATTACGATGCCTATGAAGGTGGTGGCAAGAGACCTCGTAGTCACGGTGGTTTCAGTAGTTCAGCATCTCAGGGCAGAGATATCTCTGCTAGGGGTCATTATTATCAGCCTAGTAGGAATGGCTTTTCTGGGTATGGAAGTCAAGGTGGCCAGAGTTCGGGATAGGTGTTTAGAGGTTCTTATTTGAGATTTTTAGGTCATAGCAGTTACACTAGTTCATCCAGACAAACATAATATTCCTTTTGAGGCAGAAGGTGTTATGATTACGGTGAGTTAGATCATATTGTGAGGGATTGATCCAGGCGTGAGCAAGGTCATTCACAATAGGGTTCTCAGATGCAGACTTATCGGTCACCAGCACTACCGGCTAAAGAGGTGGTTCTCAAGGCAATAAAGATGGTGCCCAGACAACTCGTGGAGGTAGTTATGGAGTTGCTCAGTCTGGGGGAGGATGTCGTTAGTGTTATGTATTCCCCTATAGACCAGAGGTAAAGGCCTCCGATGTAGTTATTATAGGTATCATCCCAGTTTTCCATCAACCTACCTTGGTATTATTTGACTCTAGTTCTACTTATTATTTATGTCTGCATAGTTTACTTCGGGTATTGATATGGTGTGTGAGTCCCTTGTTGTGCCTATTTATGTTGCTACCTCGATAGGTGATTCTTTAGTGGTGGATCTGGTGTACTGATCCTATGTTATGACCCTTTTGGGGTATGATACTTGGGAAAATTTGATAATTTGAGATATGGTATATTTTGATGTTATTATGGGTATGGATTAGCTCTCTCCATACCATGCTATTGCATATTTTCATGCCAAGATAGTTACTTTAGTTATGCTAGATGTACCGAGGCTAGACTGGGAGGGTACTCAAGGTTCGTGTCTAAAGAGCATTATTTCCTTTCTTCTGGCTCAATGGATGGTTGAGAAAGGGTGACTTTCTTACTTGGCTTATATGCATGATACTAGTGCTGACACACCTTCTTTGGAGTTAGTGAGGGTGATTAGGGAGTTCATAGATGTATTCCCTATGGATCTTCCAGGTGTTCCTTTTGATTGAGACATCGATTTTGCTATTGCTTTGGACCCGGGCACTAAGCCCATTTCCATTCCTCCTTGTAGGATGGCTCCGGTGGAGTTGAATTATCAACTTCAGGATTTGTTAAATAAGAGTTTCATTAGACTCAGTGTTTTACCTTGGGGTGCTCTAATGTTATTTGTGAAGAAGAAGGATGGGTCTATCCATATGTGTATTGATTATCGATAGTTGAACTAGGTGACCATCAAGAATAAGTATCCTCTTCTGCGCATTGATGATTTGTTTGATAGACTTTAGGGTGCTTCAGTGTAACACCACAGAAATTCTAAGCAAAGATCCGAACCATTCTTTATATGTGGTTAAACCCACAACCGATGAATTTACTATGTATCTAAGTATTAAGATCCATTCTTAAGTTTTAGAGGTGTATTAGATATGAATTAAAGTCATAAAGAACCTCTAGCTCAAAGTTAAGTTGAAAGCCTTTCTACCGATTAAGTTTTCATGTAAGTTCTAACTAGGGTCAACTTCAGATGATCATTTTTCCTAGAATATAAAGAGTTAGGTGTCCTAGTACCCACCAAATTAGGGTATTTGAATTATTGTTCCAACGCCACTGACCGCTAGTTAATTCGAAACCAGGGTAAAACATTATGGGCATTTTAGTGAAGCACTGTCAGCTGTTTCGATGGGCTGGCCGACGAGCGTGGGAATTCTGACAGGCGTCCCCGACGCCCATGGTGACCACGATGGACCATGGTGGAAGGGCGTGGGAACCAACCAGTGATCTTATTTGACCCTTGTGAAGCCCTCGGTTGGGTCCTTTCCTTACCTCAGGCCTTTCCACATATCTTTTAAACACCCAAAGGGGGTTATCTCTCAAAAAAAACATTGAACAATCTCCAGAATCATTCTCTCAAAACTCTAGGGCAAGACACCTAGGGTTTCAAGCAAGCAAGAGCATAGAAGCTCAAGCAAGAGAGTCTCTTAAGGGTTTTACTTCAGATCTCTTCTCGAAGTTTTCATCCCCTAGTTCCAACCCTAGATATTCTTCAGTAATCAGGTATGTGGGTATTCAATGAGGTTCTCCTTTCACCCTCATGCCCAAATATCAGTTTTCAGTTATGATTTCTATAAATTATGATTCTAGGGTTCATACCCAACTATGCATGTTTTTACAGAATTGAATTCCTCATGATACTATATGTTTCCCGTACATGTTTAAGGGATATTTCATGAAGTTTTACATATATTTTCTTAAAATCCTTGGAATTTAGATGAAACAGACATAGCCTAGATTTACAGTATCTTCTGCATGAATTAACTTTCTTTTCAAGAACTTGGCATGAAATTGTAGTATTTTCACATGAAGTAGCTTTTCTTCAAAATTCAGCCTAGTCTACTAAGCACTTAGTTTTAAAGCATGAAATCAGACAGTTATCAACCTGCAACTCTTCAGAAGAATAGAATGCTTTCAGTCTTAGCATTATATTGCATTCTCAGATGATTATCAGTATTTGAGCTATCCAGTCTTTTAGTTTGTACTCATCGCTTATACATTCAGTTGGGAGTAGGCTTAGTACCGAGCGAATAAAGGGATGAAGGCTCTACTGTCAGCTTTAGGCGGAGACCTTTAGTAGCATTCCCTAAGTCCCAGAACTACGATGCCACCGTAGGTATAAAATGGGCCAGCTGTCAGCTTTAGGATGGTCACCCTTGTCCCTTGTGGACATAAGTTTAGTGGATCCACGTCAGATTTGTTTCAGCCTTTATACCCTGTCAAGGTATATTAGGCCTTTTTTGATGGGGATTATACTTCGAACTCCATGTTTAACATGTCGATTAATAGTATCTCCCACAGTCCCACAGTCCATATTCATTATTGCATGACCTTGTATTCAGTTATCTAGTTCAGTTCAGTATTATACAGTTACATATTTATATACTTGGTCATTGCATCAGCTTATATCTTTCAGCTTGAATTCAGTGCAATATATCAGTGTTTTCAACATGTTCAATAGAAGAAATTCCCCTAAGGATTTACTTTAAACATGACTTTTAGCATGATTCATGATTTTTAGCTCAGTTGCACTATTTCAGGATTTACAGATAAAATTCAGCTTTTCATTCTATAGATCCCCTAGTAACAGTTTTACTTATCTTAAAGTATCATGATCTCACAGTTACATTTCAGAATATGATTTACACCCTCTTCAGCAAAAGAGCTTATATTCTATAGTTTGAGTTATGCATTCTCAGACATCTATGCTTAGCCCAGCTTTCAGTTATGCTTTCAGTGTATACATGTTTTCTCATGATTTTGAATTAGTGCATTATCTCAGATACTCAGTACATTCCATAGTACAGACCGCATACATTCCTTGTGCTGCATCATTTTATAATGTAGGTTTCAGTGCTAGCTTCCAGGATCATGGTCGGGCAGATCGCAGCTTCCAGTCAGCAGTTGAGGATGAGTTCTCCTTATTCGAGAACTCCAGTCAGTAATAGTCATAGCAATTTATTTTCAGTTTGATATATTGATTATAGATAGTTGGGGGTCATATCCCGGCTAACTATAGTCAGTGTTAATAAAGGCTTCATAAACAGTTAGACAGTCAGTCAGTCACCATGTATTAGTTTTCAAACGCTCTTGTATCTCAATTATGAAAGTTCATTTTGTGATAATATTTTTAAAGAGCTCAGTACATTTCAGCTTCCGCATTATCTTTCAGTCTATATCTCAGTAGTATGCGTGGCCATGGATTAGCTTGGGGTCACTTGTGACTCTAAGCACCATGTCGCATCCAGGGTGTAGGCTCGGGAGGGGCGTGACAAACTTGGTATTAGAGCCCAGAGTTCAAGTGTCCTAGGGTGTCTGTGAAGTCTGTCTAGTAGAGTCTTGCTTATGGGTGTGTTATGCACCACACTTATAATCAGGAGGCTACAGGGTATTTAGGAAATATTTCCTTTCTTTCATACTTCAAATCGTGCAGTAGAACTGTTCCTTCAGAAACATATGCAGATTCGAGCGTTAATCCAATTCCTCCAATCATGCCTTATCTTTGAGTTAGTGGAAACAATAAAGTTCAGATCCCTATCAGTGAGGTGCTCTCAGATAGAGCCATCAGAAAGTTGAGAGACTGCACAAGGTCTTAAGAGGAGCCCACTAGTGTGTAAAGTCTACCAATCCAAAAGCATGTATCATTTTCCATTCGCGAAGATTGAACCTGTAGTAGAATGTGCTCTCAGATCCTCTTCCAGAGACTTTACTATGAATAGCGCCTTAGCCAAAAAGTATGACTCCCTAAGCGTTTAGTCACTCAAGAGTTAGTATGAATTGAAATGTTGTGGGCGATAAGTAGTGAAATGACCCCAGAGCTAGGTGTATGAATTTAGAAGTATAGTAGCTATAAGATGAGGGTGGTGATGCTGGTTTTATGAAAGTGACCTAGTAGGACTGACCTACCTTTTGAAGAGATTTAAGTTGATTAACTTGCCATAAAGTGTGGTGGTGCAGGTATGATGTATATGTGACCCCTAGATGAACCAAAAAATCCTGACTAAGTCATGAGGTAAAGAAGAACCTTAAGCGTTAGAAAGATAGATGTGTACCCAGAGAAGTGTGTTGATGCATGATATTCAGAGATCTTATGGTACTATGTGTGACTAGTTTAGAAATTCGCAGGTTGTTGATTTTGGAGAAGGCCTTGTGTATATTATATGGTGTTCTTAAGAAATGAATTCAGGGGAGTATAGATATACAATGTTGAGACCCTTAGGCCTCATTTGTTTGCAATTAATGGAGGTCTGAATCTGAATGGTTCAGACCTTAGGCCATTAAGTGCATTTGTTTTTATTAAGATTTAAGCACTTAATTGCTCTAAATGGGTCTTAATCATTCAAATCTAGAACAAAGTCTTAATACCATTAAGAGGTAAACTTATATTGATAATATTCACCACCACTATATCCACAATCACCAGTCACCACCACTTACCACCTTTGTCATCACAACCACCACCACCATTGTCAACCACCATTATCGTCGTCAACCACCACCACCAACCACCACTACTATCAGCCACTACCACCCCTACTACCTCCATCATTATATATAATTATATCCATTGTAACCACCATCCTTGTCACCTCCAACACCACTGTAGTCAATCCTACAACTAACCAACTTCACAATCACAATTAGCACCGTCGCTAACTACCACCAACACACCATCAACTATTACACATTTTTCAGCCATCACCATCACCATAGTTGTCACCGTCGGTGACACCTCCACCACTATCCATCACTACCACTAGTACGGTCAATCCCTACTACCAAGCACATCCACCATCACAACTAGAACCGCTGCCAACTGCCACACATTCTTCCGTCACCACCATCAATACCTCCAACTACTAACCTTAACCAACTTCACCATCACAAAAACCACCACCAACGCTACCAATCGCCACCATTATGACAATCACTACAACATCAACCACCTCTACCATCAACTATCACCGCCAACATTACTAGCCACAAACATCAACCATTATCACCACCACCATTACGAACCATCTCCATCATCACTAGCAAACATAAATGTCTCATCTTTTAAATCAATTAATTTTATTTTAATTAAATTAAGTATTTTTCTAATGTATAATTAATTTTTATTTGAATTGTACTTTTATTATATTTATAAATAAGTAAATTATGCATATTCAGATATTGAAAAACAAACAATCTTAATCGTTCTGTATTCAGATCTAGAGACAACATCTTAATCATTCAGATGTGCATTCAGATTCAAACGTCTTAATAAAAACAAATGAGGCCTTAGTGTGGTTTTAATTCAGTTGTTTTGGGTGGATATTGTAACACCCCAGATCTTAGACCACCATTTAAAACCCAAAAACTTAGAAAAACTCAGAAATTCACCTGTAGTGTCATCCCCCACGGGCTGACCCACGGGCGTTGGAGGTCCAATGCCCATTAGGGTCGCTATGGGAAGAGCCCAATGGATTTGTGCAGCCATCTTCAGCCCGATAGAAGTCCCCACAAGCGTCGAAAGTCCGACGGGCCACGGGACAAACCATGGGAAATTGCCATTGCCCACCCCAGACCTCATCTATCCTGACGGGCAATCACCATGGTCATCGTAGATGTGACAAGCCATGGGAACTATCATGGGGACTGTTCAGCGTACCAGACCAGCCTGGTCCTTTTTGACGCTTGGGTCCGATGGGCTATCGCAGGTCCGATGCCCGTCCGATAGCCCATCCGGTGAAGGAAAAAACTGTAATTTTCTTTTAAGTCAGGGGAATTCTAGTATCTTCCCTACTCTTATAACTCCTACATCCCAAACTTAGAGGGGTTACTTTTGAACTAAGGAGGAGCCTAAACACTGAGATCTACATCATGATAAGCTGTAGAGCAAAAATAGCATCAATACAATGGAATGTATTGGTATGTAAGATAAACTGAACATATAAATATGGAATATCTAATGACTGTAAACTAAGCAAGATCAATAGATAAGGCAAAGTTTAACAGAACAAGGTGAAGACCAAGACATGAACAATAATCATTTAAAATATTTCATAAGTAGATGACATAATAGGAGAATCTTTGACCCCAATACTAAAAACACATGTTGAGATTTACATATATGGAATAATATCATATCTATATGTGTATAAGTAGTCAAATCCTCATTTAAGTAAAGCAATATAAAGATCTTTTTGTTTGGGGGAGTTTCTCATAACCGATAACCATCATGTGAGCTCATGATGGCCAACCTCTAACCCGGTTGGATGGGCTTCTCTATACCTTTCCAGAGTGCAGAGCCTATCTATACTATGGATCCATAAAGATCCTCTTGGGCTAAGAGAGGTCGCCCGAATTAATGGTGTAAGCCTAACCTATGGTGGCACGTTGTTTTAGAGCATGTGAAGTCAATCACATGCCTGCTCGGTGCTAAATAGTCCTCCCAAAGATTCATATTATATGCTCATAACATATCTATTGAAAAATGAGTAAAATCAATAATCAGGCTCTGCTCAAAATCAATGCAATATCAAAGTTTCCAAAACCATCATGCTATCTAGGTCATTCTTTCAAACTATAATTCAAAGTGATCATGAAGAATTCAATGTAATGAAAAGCGTGACTTTTGAAGAAAAACCCTTGGTCAAGACTTTCAAGAACAAACTTCAAATAAATGATGAATCATGAGAATAGTTACCCATAGAATACTATCAACAACAACAAAATACCCAGTGGATTCCCACAAGTGGGGTCTGGAGAGGGTAGATTGTACGCAGACCTTACCACTATCTCATAGAGGTAGAGAGACTATTTCCAAGAGACCCTCGGCCCAAGTGCAACAAATCCAAGTATAAGAAGACGAAAATAGTAAAGAAATCATAACACTATATAAGTAAAGTAGTGCAGAGCATACACAAAAGACAATAACAACAAAATAATATGGTGAGAAAAACACAATAAACAACATATGACGATAGAAAACACAAGGAAGAACTACAAGGGAGCGACTGATACTATGACAGACACCAACAACCCTAAACTTTCTAAAGGCAACACAATAATTTACTCCTTACTAACCTTCTACCCTAATACATTACCGCACACCTTCCTATCTATAGTCATGTCCTTGGTAATATGAAGTTGAGCCATATCCTGTCTAATCACCTCGATCCAATACTTTTTAGGCCTATATCTACCTCTCTGCGTACCCACCAAACTATCATACTCTTGCTTCCCTCATCTTATCTACCACGGAGTCCATTCCCACCTTATCCCGGATAATCTCATTCCTAATCTTATCACTCCTAGTATGCCCACATATCCATTCTCATCTTCGCAACATGCATCTGCTGAACACGAGAGTTCTTAACTGGCTAACACTCCACCCCATACAACAAAGACGGTCTAATCACCATTCTGTAGAACTTACCTTTAAGCTTAAGTGGTACCTTCTTATCACACAAGACTCCAGAGGGAAGATGCCACTTCATCCATGCTGCACCGATATGATGTGTGACATGATTGTCGATATCCCTACTTCTTTGAAACATGAACCCAATATACTTGAAACTATCTTTGTTGGGGATAGGCTGCATGTCAAGACCCACTACCCGCTAGCCTCTTGCATCGTATCACTAAATCTGGACTCCAAATATTCCATTTTAGTTCTACTCAACCTGAACCCTTGAGACTCTAACGTACGTCTCCAAACCTCCAACCTAGCATTAACTCTTCCCTGAGTCTCATCAATCAATATGATGTTATCCTCAAATAACAAACACAATGACACCTTATCCTGAATAAACCGCGTCAACTCATTCATCACCAAGGCAAATAGGAAAGGGTTAAGAACATATCCCTGGTGCAACCCCATCTCAACTGGGAAGTGCTCCGAGTCTCCTCCCACTATTCTAACTCGAGTCTTGGCCCCATCATACATGCCCTTTATCTCTCTAATGTAAGCCACTAGTACACCTCTAGCCTCCAAGTACCTCCAGAGGACATCCCTCAGAACTTTGTTATAGGCCTTTTCAAGGCCGATGAACACCATATGTTAGTCCTTCTTCCTTCCCCTATATTTCTCCACCAGTATCCTCATAATATAAATGGCTTCAGTATTGGAGCGTCCCGGCATGAAACCAAATAAGTTCTCAGAAATAGACACCCCTCTCCTTAATCTCAGCTCCACCACTCTCTTCTAAACCTTCATAGTGTGACTTAGCAACTTGATACCCCTGTAATTGCTATAGTTCTAGATATCTCCCTTATTCTTGTACAATGGAACCATTGTACTCCACTTCCATTCATCGATCATTTTTTGCCGTCTTAAAAATAACATTAAACAACTCAGTTAACCATTTCATACTGGCCTTATCTGTGCTTTTCTAAAATTCCACCAGAATCTCATTCAGACCCGTCGCTCTTTCCCTACTCATCCTACTAATAGAACATTTAACCTCCTCAACCTTGATACGCCTACAGTACCTAAAGTACCAAAGTCTCTCAGAGTGCGCCAAATCACCCAACACAATGTCTCTATTCCTTTCTTCGTTCAAGAGTTTGTGAAAGTATGTTTTCCATCTCTACTTAATAAGGGTCTCTCCCACCTACACCTTGCCCTCCTCATCCCTGATGCACTTCACTTGATCCAAGTCATGGTCCTTCCTCTCTCTTGCTTTTGCAAGCCTATATAATTTCTTATCCCTGTCTTTTTCCCCAAGCTCGACATAAAAGCATTCAATTCTGCTGTCTTAGCTATCATAACCGCTAACTTAGCTTCTGACTTTGCCACCTTATAAACTCCCTTAAGCGTACATTTCTCCTCCTCGTCCATGCACTCCACCAACTTTGCATACACAACCTTCTTAGCTTCCACTTTACTTTGGACTTCTCCATTCCACCACCAATCCCCTCGACGAGCACCAAAGTTACCCCTCGATACCCCTAGCACCTCTCTCGCTGCTTCCATAATGCAACTAGTTGTATTAATCCACATGTTGTTTGCATACCGCTACTACTCCAGGACCCCATACCAATCAACTTCACCCCTATATCCATAGAGAGGGTAGGGGTTAAGCCACCCCATTTTATCCTTGGTCGATCATATAAGGTCTTTCTCCTCATATCTTTCTTATTCTCCAAGTCCATCACTAATGGAAGCATTGTATTCCACCTCCATTCGTCAGGAATTTTTGCCGTCTTAAAAATAACATTAAACAACTCAGTTACCCACTTCATACCGGCCTTATCTATGCTTTTCTGAAATTCCATCAGAATCTCATCCGGACTCATTGCTGTAACACCCCAGAAATTGATCCAGCTTTTAAACTCAGAACTTGCAGAGAATTTTGGACTTCCAAGGACCATGGGTCAAGTCCACGAGTCGTGGAAGTGACCCGTGATTCTAGTCCTGCAGACTATTCTCAGTTCTGAGGACCACGAGTCAGTTCCACGACTCGTAGAAGTTTCTACGGGTCATTCTGTCGACTCGTGGAACCTCATAAGAGGCCAACCAAATTCCCTGACTTCCATGACTGAGTTTTACGACTCGTGAAAGCTTCCACGAGTCGTTCTGTCGAGTCGTAGAAGACCTTCTGCGGGTTGAAACCCTGAATAGTTTCCACGATAAGAAACCACGAGTCATGGTCGGGTCTACGAGTCGTAGACCCCACCCATGGAACCTGAAGCTGGGCTTTAAGACAATGTTTTCTAAGTTAAATCCCAGGGATATTTTGGTCATTGCTCACCCTTTTAACTCCTAAGTGAGGTCGTTTTGGCTATTTCAAGTAGGATTTTCACCCTTATTAGCCTAAGTTCCTTCTCATTACTTCACTCTTCTCCCAAAAAGGAAAAGAATCCCCCAAGCTCAAGGTCTCAAAGCTTCAAGATCAAGCCTCCTAATTCTTTCCAATTCAAGTGGGTTATCTTCACCCAAGGTATGTGGGTATTCAACAATGGGTTCCTTTCACCCTTGATCCCAAAATCTCCAATTCTTATATTGAATTATGAACTTATGAAATTAGGGTTTTGATCTAAATTTAGGGAAGACTTATGAAATCAATTCCTATGTTTAAATTCATGATTTCTTATTGATTATACATGATTTGTTTATGATTCCTTCATTGGTTTTGAAAGCCCAAGTATGAGAATTGATTTCTAGCATGAATCCATGAAATTGCATGTTTTCAAGAGAAACTTGGCATGATTAGATATCATGGCCTTTATGTATTTATGAAATTACATGCCTAATTCTTCAAGTATGAATTTAGAAAGAAAAGCATGTTTTGAATTATGGCTACCCCTAGCTTTATGAACTATGATATAAATATTTGCATGATTCCCGATGTGTTTTCATGCTTTATGAATAAGATTTGGCATGGGATGGTGCCACTATGAAATGATGAGCTACATGTGCATGTTTTGGGAGTAGTATTTATCACAGAGCGATAAGAGTTTGTGTCACGACCCGATTTCTCGGTCATGATGGCACCTACAACCCCCGGTAGGTGAACCAATCCCCGTAGCCCAGGAAAGTTAGTAATGGGCTACTATCTAACAAATAAGGGAACAAGACGAAGAGAATAGATAACAGGAATATAAATATATACATATGCGGAAACTAAACCAAACCCCAAGACCTGGTATCATAGTATAGAGCCAAAACTACATACATGGAGTGCAAATGATCCAAAACAATATATACAGATGTCTCTGAATGGTAATAGAATACATAAAGCAAAAGATAAACTAAAGCTAAGCTCCGATCGCCAAGAGCTCACCCTCAATCTGAAGTAGTCCCCAACAGATCTCCAAGCACGAATCACAGCGATCTAACAGCGATGGCCCACGCTAGGATCTTCACCCAAAGATACAGGGGGTAGGGTGAGCACCAAATGCGAAGCATAAGGTACCCAGTAGGTATCATAGGCCGACTGGGCAGATATAAGATAAAAGCGTAGTAACAGATAGAATAGAAGCAAGTAGTCACAGAGATCAACAAAAGGTACACAGGAACTAGCCCAGAGGGAAATCAACAGAACCACATGTGAGGCCAGCAAGCAAAATATATACACCATAGGCACAGGTGAAAGTAAGAAACAACGCACCTGGGGTCCTTGCAATAACAGTGTATACATAATAAGTTTACGAAATGGACGGTTTACCGGTAACCTCAAGTGTAAGAAGAGGGAAAGAGTAATGATAGGCATGCTCAGAGACATGAATCAAACTCAACTAATCATATTAATCTCAATCCAGAAACTAACAGTTTAGTAGTAACCAATTTCATTCTTAACCGTAACAGGGAATAATTCTGTAAGTAAATAGCAAGAGTCTACCTACAGTCCCCCGGCCGCCCATACAACCGAGGAACACAAACAAGTGAAAACAAACCCTCCGGCATCCCATACTATCGGAGCGTACAATCAACAAACAACAAACAATGGTGGAACCTCAAACAATGAATGATATGATGCATGAAGATCTCAAGTGAAATGGTATCTCTGTATGTACCTCCTCCGGTGCCGATCCGGCCCAGCAGGTAGTTCCATGGAAGGACACTGCCCGTATACCTCTACTCCACCGTATACCCTTCCTCCGGCACATGCATCCCGCAGCCCCAGGCCCGAATGGCAAGGTCCATGGAGGTCCCTGACCCCATACTAAAACTCAGTATCAAAATATGTCGTCCGGAAGCAAGTCCGGGTTCAAGATAGAGACCCAGTCTCTAATATGCATGCCCAGACCCTGTCCAGGACTAAAGTAGTAGGAAAATATCTCAAAAACCCCTCCAAGGGTGCCCGATCATAACTGGATCTAAACAGTAGAAAGTCATCTCGGGTGCTCGGTCTGACCGAGGCTAAAATTATCTCAAGTAGCAAGAAAACTCAACTAGCACCCTTGCCGAGTCTAGCGTTAATCGTAAAACTGGTGATTTAAGACATAGTTTTACTTTCTTTTACCCAGGATTATTCACAAGTTAAATCAAACCATTTCCAAATCATTTCCATCAAAAATAGGCCCCCGAGGCTATGCAAGGTTTAGAAAATAGTGCCAGTAGGCCCGAAGCCAAATCGTGGTAAAACATGGATAAAGCCACTTTAAATGCATGGAAATGGTATGATCAAACACAATAGCTGTCCAGCAGCTCACAATCAACCTATCGACCCTACACAGGCCCATAGCTACTCAGCAAGCATAACCAGCCTAGAAGGATAATTCTATGCCCAGGACTCGCGGACATTCCCAAAATCCCACCTTCTATGTTCCAGAGTCAACAAGGTCTCACAGGACCACAAGGGTAAATAAAATATATCGACAAGTGCTACAAGCAACGGAGGAACAAAAGTAGGCGGACATGAATAAAGCGGTCGAGGTCTGTGGTGCCAACCTAATAATCCAACCCAAGGATGCCAGCTAGTATAATTTTATCCGATATATGCTAAGTCTAGGGATTTTAAACCATAACCTACCTGTTATCCGACGACAAGCTTCTAGGACGACGATGTCCAAGCTCGAACCACTCCGAGAAGCTCCAAAATGAAATCAACTCGAATTTAGGCTTGAATAACTTGACGTAGATAATCGATATAGCTTATATTTGGTATAGAGAATTAAGTAAGGGATATGATGGAGTACACTATACGTAATATATATAAGGTATGGAAGCAATCTCCACTAACACAAAAAGAATGGATTGAAAGGTCTGTGATAGCCGTGTGTGTATATACATAAAATAAGTGATGATTTTTTTCCACTTTTCAATCAAGCATGACATGGAATTAATTGATATTAGCTTCTAAGTGATGGCCACCACATCAACAAACATTAGTTGTCCACTTACTCCACTTCCACGTGGAAGTGGAGGTGACAATACCAATTTTATACTTATCACACTACGTATATTTTCGGGTATTGCATAGATTCGTGGTAAAATATATATAACTTTTTGAGTATATCATAATTAATAGAAAATTATTTCCAATAAAACCTACTATATTATAATAATAATTTTCAACATAAATAAATTTACTATTTTCGTTAAAAAATTACAATGTATAAAAACCTTATAAAATAAATACATACACAATTATGTCATAACAAAAGTATTTTTGGAAGGCAATAAAAATATAACTTTTAAATTAAATATTTTCAAGTACGCACGATTTTGATACTCAAGAACTCTCTTGGAACCCTACCTTATGTTTTCTCACTGTTCCAGAACTGAAATGGCATTTTAAAATGTGAAGTTGAGGCTTTAAATCGATTTTGACCCGACCCGGTTTCTGCCAGACAGTCCGCGGTAAAACAGTCATAACTTTTTACTCCGATATCAGTTGGACATGAGGTTTTGTGCGTTGGAAACTAGACTCGTAGACCTTCGATTTGGTATTTTGGGGGACTTTTAACTCTTTATATATTGAGAGAAAAGCTCTGAGACATTAAAGAAACTTACGATAACTTTTGCCGACTTGCTTGACTTCAAAACTTATCATACAACCAAACAAATGGCCCCGGCACCGAAATACCGGTCCCGACAAGCCTTAAATGACTTGGGGCCACTACAAACAAGCTCTAACAGTACAAGGAAAACGTATACGTGGAAATAACCAGAAGGGTCATTACATCATCCACTATTAAAAAGGACTTTCGTCCTCGAAAGTCAAGGTCAAGGGGGTACCTGAAGGCTCAAAGAGCTGCGGATACTGAGCCCGCATATCTCTCTCGGTCTCCCAGGTAGCCTCCTCGACTGGACGGTGCCTCCACTGAATCTTAACAACCGGGATCTCTCGAGACCTCAATCTCCTGACATCTCTGGCCAAAATAGCTGCCGGCTCCTCAACAAAGGCTAAACCCTCACCCAACTGAACTGAATCCCACTGCAACACATGAGACTCATCTGGGATATACTGACGCAATATCGAAACATGAAATACAGGATGTATAGCTGAAAACATCGGAGGCAAGGCTAACTGATAGGCAACGCTACCAACCCTCTGAAGAATCTCAAATGGCCTAATGTACCTGGGGCTAAGCTTGCCCCGCCTACCAAATCTCATCACGCCCTTCATGGGCGATACACGGAGAAATACCAAGTCACCGACACTAAACTCCAAGGCACGATGCTTATGATCAGCATAACTCTTCTGCCTGCTTTGAGGTGCCCGAAGTCTGTCCTGAATCGCTCAGACCCGATCTAAGGAATCTCGAAGCAAATCTGTACTCTGTGGCCTAGAATCAAAACCATCAAACCAACCTACCGATGATCTGCAACGCCTGCCATACAAAGCCTCAAAAGGTGCCATGCCAATACTCGAATGGAAACTGTTATTATAAGCAAACTCTGCCAAGGGAACAAACTGATCCCAAGAACCTCCAAAGTCAAGAATACAGGCCCGAAGCATGTCCTCCAGAATCTGAATGGTCCTCTCGGACTGGCCATCTGTCTGAGGGTGGAAAGCGGTACTAAGATGAACCTCTGTACCCAAATCTCACTGAATAGCCCTCCAGAAATGAGATGTGAACTGAGTGCCGCAGTCTGAAATGATAGAAGCTGGGACCCCGTGCAACCGAACAATCTCATGAAGGTAGATCTGAGCTAACCTCTCTGCGCCATAAGAAGTCTGAACCGGCAAGAAATGTGCTGACTTAGTCAGCCTATAAACAATCACCCATATGGAATCAAACCCATGAGAAGTACGAGGCAAACCAACAACAAAGTCCATAGTAATCCCTTCCCACTTCCACTCAGGAATGGGAAGTTGCTGCATCAAACCACCAGGTCTCATGTGCTCGAACTTAACCTGCTGACAGTTCAAGCACCGAAATATAAATTCCGCTATATCCCGCTTCATACCACTCCACCAGTAAAGCTGTCTCAAGTCTCTATACATCTTTGCTGTGCCAGGGTGAATGGAGTATCTAGTACAATGTGCCTCATGAAATATCAACTGAATCAAATCACTAATCCTCGGAACACAAAGGCGACTATCAAACCTCAGAACCCCATCTGAATCTAGAGTAGCTCGACTAGTCTCACCCTGAACAACCCGATCACGAAGGTCACACAACTGCTGATCCTCAAACTGATGGCTCTGAATCTGATCAATCAAAGTAGAACAAACCTCAACACTGGCGAGAACTCTGCTAGGATCAGATAAGTCAAGCCTAACCAAACGGTTAGCCAAGGACTGGATGTCCAAGGCCAACGGTCACTCTGAAACTGAAAGAGAAGCTAGGCTACCCATACTCACTGCCTTCCGGCTCAAGGCATTTGCTACCACGTTTGCCTTGCCCGGATGATACAGAATAGTAAAGTCATAGTCCTTCAGTAACTCGACCCATCTCCTCTGTCTCGAGTTCAACTCTCGCTGACTCGTGATATACTAAAGACTATGGTGATCGGTGAAGATCTCACAGTGAACTCCATATAGGTAATGCCTCCAGATCTTAAGTGCGAAAACTACTGCCGCCAACTCTAAGTCATGAGTGGGGTAGTTGCGCTCGTGAACCTTCAGCTGCCTCGATGCATATGCTATTACTCGACCCTGCTGCATCAACACACAACCAAGACCAACCCCAGAAGCATCACAATACACGAAGAAGCTCTGACCCTCAACCGGCAAAGTCAAAACTGGAGCTGAAGTCAATAAGGCCTTAAGCCTCTGGAAGCTATTCTCACACTGATCCGACCACTGAAATGGGACATCCTTCCTAGTCAGCATAGTCAAGGGTGCTGCTATGGAGGAAAATCCCTCAACGAACTGTCTGTGGTAACCTGCTAACACAATAACGCTGCGGACCTCAGTAGCAGTAGTAAGTCTAGGCCAATCACAAACCGCAGAAATCTTTCCCGGGTCAACCCTAATCCCATCCATAGACACCACGTTCCCTAGGAATGCAACTGACTCATGCCAAAACTCGCACTTTGAGAACTTGGCATAAAGCCGATGATCTCTCAAAGTCTGGAGTATAACCCTCAAGTGCTGCTCATGCTCATCTCTACTACGCGAGCATACCAAGATGTCGTCTATAAAAACTATCACAAATGAGTCCAAATACGGGCCAAGAACCCTGTGCATCAAATTCATAAAGGTTGCGGGGGCATTAGTCAACCCAAAAGACATCACCAGGAACTCATAATGGCCATAATGTGTCCTGAATGCTGTCTTAGGGATGTCCTCCGCCCTAATCCTCAACTGATGGTAGCCAGACCTCAAATCAATCTTCAAAAACACGACTGAACCCTGAAGCTGGTCAAACAAATCATCAATCCTCGGCATCGGATACCTATTCTTCACTGTCACCCTATTTAGCTGCCGATAATCAATACACATGCGCATCGACCCATCCTTCTTCTTTACGAAGAGAACAGGAGCACCCCAAGGTGACACACTAGGTCTAATAAACCCCTTAGCTAACAGATCCTGGAGCTGCTCCTTAAGCTCCCTCAACTCAGCAGGAGCCATACGGTAAGGAGAAATAGAAATGGGCCTAGTGCCCGGCTCTAGCTCAATAGCAAAATCAATATCGCTCTCAGGTGGAAGGCCTGGCAGGTCGGTAGGAAACACATCGAGGAAGTCTCTAACCACAGGAACAGACTCAGGAGAAGTAGGGTCAGCACTAACATCTCGGACATATGCTAGATAAGCTAAACACCCACGGGAAATCAACTTCCTAGCTCGAAGACAAGAAATGATCCCAGATGGTGCATGGCTAACAGAACCCTGCCATATAACCGGGGATACACCGGGCACAGCTATGGTAATAGTCTTGGCATAACATTCCAAAACCACACGGTGAGGGGATAACCAGTCCATGCCCAGTATCACATCAAAATCTAGCATATCAAAAATCATCAAATCACCCCAAGTCTCTGAATCACCAATAGATAGCATACAAGATCTCACAATCCGATCCACTACTAAAGAATCTCCTACTAGGGTCGAAACAAAAACATGAACAGATAATGGCTCACTAGCCAACCCAAAACAAGGCACAAAGTAGGCAGATACGTATGAACAAGTGGATCCAGGATCAAATAAAGCCACAGCCGACTGATGGCACACAGAAATCGTACCTGTAATCACAGCATCTGAGGCCTCTGCCTTTGGTCTCCTAGGGACCGCGTAAAAATGACGACGACCTCCACCTGCCCGACCGCCATCCCTACCACCTGCTCTGCCGTGCGGAGCACCACCTCTACCCTGACGACCACCCGCTCTAGCCGGGGGCTGAACTGCTCGTAAAGGCTCGGCCAACTGAACTGTACCCTTCTGAGGGCAATCTCTAGCAAAATGACCGATCACACCACAAGTAAAACAAGCCCCTGGCGGCCTACTCAGTCGAGATGAACCAGTAGATCCCCTATAACCACCACGGCCTGATGCCCCAGAAACTGTACCCCTCGAAGACTGGCCGCCATAGCCCTGACGGCTGCTCTGACCCTGCTCGAACTGGGTACTACCAAAAGTCTGAAGGAAAGCCTGAACCGGTTGGCTGGACTGACCCTGGTGCTGCTGTGGCTGATAACTCCAGCTCCACTGGCCAGGACCTCTACCACCATATCTGGAACCACTGTAGACACCCTGATGTCGAGGCCTCTTATCTCTGGACCCCTGATCATGTCGCTGTAAGTCCTCCACAGGGCGGGCATAGTCTACGATGGCCTGAAATGACTGACCACCGGTAATCAATATCTCAGCTGGCTGCCTGATCTCTGGCCTCAAACCCCATACAAATCTGCGAATTCTATCTGCCTCGGTAGGAATGATCATAGCTCCGAACGGTGCTAGCTGATGAAAACAGGTCTCATACTCTGAGACAGTCGTAGACCCTTGCATAAGGTGAGTAAACTGCTCCCTGCGACGCTCACAATCACTCTGAGGTAGGAACTTGGCCATAAAGGCCTCATAAAACTCAGACTAGGTCAAAGGAGGTGACGACGGTGGTCTACAAGCAACATGAGCCCTCCACCATAACTTCGCTGGGCCCTCCAACTGGTAGGTAGTATAACCAACCCCGTGAGTCTCCAACAAACCCAAATGATGCAACATCTCCTCACATGTAGTAATAAAGTCATGTGGATCCTGTCCAGAAGTACCAGCAAACCTCGAAGGTGCTAACCTCAAAAACCTACCCAACGCCTTCTGCTCTGACTCTGTCATAACTGGGCGAGGAGCAAGAGGCTGTGCAACAGATGGAACCAGAATGACCTCCGCACAGGGAGCCATAGTAGCAGGCTGCGCTCCTGAGCTCTATGCACCCAGGGCTGCCCCCTGAGCGGATGTCTGCGCTACCTCAGAAGGCCGCTCTCCAATCACACCCAAAACCTGTAATAGTAATCCCCGAATATCTGGAGACTGAGCTGCGGCTGGAGCTGGCACAGAAGTGGGCACTAGAGCTGGTACTGGAGCTGGTGCTGGAGCCGGTGGTACCTGGGCTGCCCCCTGATCCACATGCTGCTCTGGCTCTATCTCCACTCTAGCAGCTCTAGCAGGTGCCACTGCTCGAGGGCGTCCTCGACCCTTAGCTGGAGTGGGAGGCTCATCTCTGCGTGATGTCGATGATCTCGTACGAACCATCTGTGGGAGAATGAAGTAGAACAAATGAGATTTCCAGAAACTTCAAGGGTTCTACGCACGACACAGAAGCAATGAAAGAGTCCAATTTCCTAAAATGTCACTGTAGCTTCCCAAAGATTGAGTACGAACGTCTCCGCCCCGATCCGCAGGACTCTACTAGACATTGGCTACTATACCGATGACACTGGTGAACCTAAAACTCTGATACCAAGTTGTCACGACCCGATTTCTCGGTCATGATGGCACCTACAACCCCCGGTAGGTGAACCAATCCCCGTAGCCCAGGACAGTTAGTAATGGGCTACTATCTAACAAATAAGGGAACAAGACGAAGAGAATAGATAACAGGGATATAAATATATACATATGCGGAAACTAAACCAAACCCCAAGACCTGGTATCATAGTATGGAGCCAAAACTACATACATGGAGTGCAAATGATCCAAAACAATATATACATATATCTCTGAATGGTAATAGAGTACATAAAGCAAAAGATAAACTAAAGCTAAGCTCCGATCGCCAAGAGCTCACCCTCAGTCTGAAGTAGTCCCCAATAGATCTCCAAGCACGAATCACAGCGATCTAACGGCAATAGCCCACACTAGGATTTTCACCCAAAGATACAGGGGGTAGGGTGAGCACCAAATACGAAGCATAAGGTGCCCAGTAGGTATCATAGGCCGACTGGGCACATATAAGATAAAAGCGTAGTAACAGATAGAATAGAAGCAAGTAGTCACAGAGATCAACCAAAGGTACACATGAACTAGCCCAGAGGGAAATCAACAGAACCACATGTGAGGCCAGCAAGCAAAATATATACACCATAGGCACAGGTGAAAGTAAGAAACAACGCACCTGGGGTCCTTGCAATAACAATGTATACATAATAAGTTTACGAAATGGACGGTTTACCGGTAACCTCAAGTGTAAGAAGAGGGAAAGAGTAATGATAGGCATGCTCAGAGACATGAATCAAACTCAACTAATCATATTAATCTCAATCCAGAAACTAACAGTTTAGCAGTAACCAATTTCATTCTTAACCGTAACAGGGAATAATTCTGTAAGTAAATAGCAAGAGTCTACCTACAGTCCCCTGGCCGCCCATACAACCGAAGAACACAAACAAGTGAAAACAAACCCTCCGGCATCCCATACTACCAGAGCGTACAATCAACAAACAACAAACAATGGTGGAACCTCAAACAATGAATGATATGATGCATGAAGATCTCAAGTGAAATGGTATCTCTGTATGTACCTCCTCCGGTGCCGATTCGGCCCAGCAGGTAGGTTCCATGGAAGGACACTGCCCGTATACCTCTACTCCACCGTATACCCTTCCTCCGGCACACGCAGCCCGCAGCCCCAGGCCCGGATGGCAAGGTCCATGGAGGTCCCTGACCCCATACTAAAACTTAGTATCAAAACATGTCGTCCGGAAGCAAGTCCGGGTTCAAGATAGAGACCCAGTCTCTAATATGCATGCCTAGACCCTGTCCAGGACTAAAGTAGTAGGAAAATATCTCAAAAACCCCTCCAAGGGTGCCCGGGCATAACCGGGTCTAAACAGTAGAAATTCATCTCGAGTGCTCGATCCGACCGAGGCTAAAATTATCTCAAGTAGCAAGAAAACTCAACTAGCACCCTGGCCCTGTCGGGTCTAGCGTTAATCATAAAACTAGTGATTTAAAACATAGTTTTACTTTCTTTTACCCAGGATTATTCACAAGTTAAATCAAACCATTTCCAAATCATTTCCATCAAAAATAGGTTCTCGGGGCCATGCAAGTTTTAGAAAATAGTGCCAGTAGGCCCGAAGCCAAACCGTGGTAAAACATGGATAAAACCTCTTTAAATGCATGGAAATGGTATGATCAAACACAATAGCTGTCCAGCAGCTCACAATCAACCTATCGACCCTACACAGGCCCATTGCTACTCAGCAAGCATAACCAGCCTAGAAGGATAATTCTATGCCCGGGACTCGCGGACATTCCCAAAATCCCACCTTCTATGTTCCAGAGTCAACAAGGTCTCACAGGACCACAAGGGTAAATAAAATATATCGGCAAGTGCTACAAGCAACGGAGGAACAAAAGTAGGCGGACATGAATAAAGCGGTCGAGGTCTGTGGTGCCAACCTAATAATCCAACCCAAGGATGCCAGCTAGTACAATTTTATCCGATATATGCTAAGTCTAGGGATTTTAAACCATAACCTACCTGTTATCCGACGACAAGCTTCTAGGACGACGATGTCCAAGCTCGAACCAATCCGAGAAGCTCCAAAATGAAATCAACTCGAATTTAGGCTTGAATAACTTGACGTAGATAATCGATATAGCTTATATTTGGTATAGAGAATTAAGTAAGGGATATGATGGAGTACACTGTACGTAATATATATAAGGTATGGAATCAATCTCCACTAACACAAAAAGAATGGATTGAAAGGTCTGTGATAGCCGTGTGTGTATATACATAAAATAAGTGAAGATTTTTTTCCACTTTTCAATCAAGCATGACATGAAATTAATTGATATTAGCTTCTAAGTGATGGCCACCACATCAACAAACATTAGTTGTCCACTTACTCCACTTCCACGTGGAAGTGGAGGTGACAATACCAATTTTATACTTATCACACTACGTATATTTTTGGGTATTGCATAGATTCGTGGTAAAATATATATAACTTTTTGAGTATATAATAATTAATAGAAAATTATTTCCAATAAAACCTACTATATTATAATTTTCAACATAAATAAATTTACTATTTCCGTTAAAAAATTACAATGTATAAAAACCTTATAAAATAAATACATACACAATTATGTCATAACAAAAGTATTTTTGGAAGGCAATAAAAATATAACTTTTAAATTAAATATTTTCAAGTACGCACGATTTTGATACTCAAGAACTCTCTTGGAACCCTCCCTTATGTTTTATCACTGTTCCAGAACTGAAATGGCGTTTTAAAACGTGAAGTTGAGGCTTTAAATCGATTTTGACCAGACCCGATTCGCGACTCGGTTCGTGACCCGGTTTCTGCCAGACAGTCTGCGGTAAAATAGTCATAACTTTTTACTCCGAGATCAGTTGGACGTGAGGTTTTGTGATTTGGAAACTAGACTCGTAGACCTTCGATTTGGTATTTTGGGGGACTTCTAACTCTTTATATATTGAGATAAAAGCTCTGAGACATTATACCCAAAGTTCAGAAAATTTATTAAAGAAACTTACGATAACTTTTGCCTACTTTCTTGACTTCAAAACTTATCATACGACCAAACAAATGGCCCCGGCACCGAAATACCGGTCCCGACAAGCCTTAAATGAATTGGGGACGCTACAAACAAGCTCTAGCAGTACAAGGAAAACGTATACGTGGAAATAACCGGAAGGGTCATTACAGTTCGATTACCCAAATCCATAAACTACGTTGCCGACGTAGGTTATGAAATGATATGTGCCTTATAGGCTTATGAGAGTGGATCCACATCTTTATGAATGGTGTCCTGTGTCCTAACGGGCATTAAGGCAGCTTTACCAACTAGGCTTATATAGTTAGGTATGGTGACTCATTCCTTTGCAAGGTTCAAGTCAGCTTTGCTAACTAGGGTTATATAGTTAGATTCCATGTAAGCTCACATGGTCTCATGTCGGTTATATGAAACTCCCTTATGTATGTTTTCAAGTTTTCTAAGCTTTATGAACTCTTACTTAAAGTTTGGCTTTTACTTCACGTTTTACCTTTCCATTATGCTATTTACTCATGATACCCTATTATGCATGTATTCTGTCTAAGTACATTTTTAAAGCATGTTTCTATCTTATTTATGCATTGCTGTATACTCAGTACATTCCATAGTACTGACACATATTTTGCGTTGCATCCTTTGATGATGCAGATTCAGGTGTCCCTTCTCAGATTCGTGGCTAAAATTTCTAGGCCACTTACTCCGCCAGCTGTGGGTGAGTCCTCTTAGGTCGAGGACTAGTCATGTCCTTAGTTTATGTTGACTTTATTTTCATACTTTAAGTTAGCTAGGGCCTTGTCCTAGCAACTCATTATGTTATGATTAGAGGATTTTAGACATAGACTGTATGTAACCCTCTGTGGGTGTCGTATCTCTTTGACTTGACCATCCATCTTACGCTATTCTTTCTTTATCTTTGATGCTTCTGCTATGTTTCCTTTATGTTTGCTTGAGAATGCTATGACCAAGCGTTATCTTGGGATCCTTATGGTCCTAAGTCCTGTGTTATGTCTAGGGGGTAACCTCGGGGAGTGACAAACTTGGTATTAGAGCCCCAGGTTCAAGAGTCCTAGAATGTCTGAAAGCCACATTGAGGAGAGTCTTTTTAATGTGTGTGAAGCGTGCCACACCTATGAGAGGAAAACTATGAGATGTCTTAGAAAACTTCACTTCTTCATGATCATGTCGTGCGATAGAGCTTAACTCTAATGTTCCTCTAATCCTCATCTTGTACGTTTCAGATTATGCCTCCTCGACGTGCTATGCCTCCCCGAGCCGCTTGGAATACTGTTCCTCCCGTTATGGTTCCCGATGTCACGAATGAGGAGTTCAGGAATGCCATCCACTTTCTAGCCCCGACTTTGGCCACTCAGGCCAATCAACCAGCTCCTGCCCCAGTCCACCCTCAAGGTTGGGTAGTGGCCCGAGTTCGAGACTTTATCCGAATGAACCCACCTGAATTTTGGGGTTCAAAAGTGAGTGAGGACCCGCTTAACTTTATTGATGAAGTGAAGAAGATCTTTGAAGATATGCAAGTGGTTGGGGTTGATTGTGTTGAGCTTGCATCCTATCAACTCAAGGATGTGGCTCACATTTGGTTCACACAATGGAAGCATGCTAGGGTGAGGGACGCGCTCCCCATGACTTGGGAGTGTTTTGAGAGGGCCTTCCTTTATAGGTTCTTTCCCCAAGAGTTGAGGCAAGCAAAGGTGGAGGAATTTGTGAACTTGAGACAGGGTTCGATGTCGGTGCAATAGTATAGTCTGAAGTTCACTCAGTTGTCTAGATATGCTCCCTCCATGGTAGCAGACCTGCATGATCAAATGAGCAAGTTTATATATGGGGTTTCTGATGTGGTGAAGAAAGAGTGTAGGTTTGCTTTATTGTTGAGTGATATGAACATTTCCCGACTCATGACTCATGCCCATCAGATTAAGGGTGACAAGATTAGGGAGATAGAAAGGGAGAACAAGAGGGTTAGATCCGAGGGATCAGGTTTTGGTCATCACAGGTCTGGAGGTGGACATCGCTCTTCTTTCCAAAAAAAGTCATCAGGATCCATTCATTCTTCTGCTAGTGCTCCTACACAAGCTCAAAAGCCTCATCATAATCAGGGTGGTATTGGATCTGATTCCTATTCCCAGTCTCAGGGTAGTGTTGCTAAGGGATCTTCATATCCAGCTTATGCTAAGTATGGGAATAGTCATTATGGTAAGTGTTTGGCTGGTTCAAGTAGTTTCTATAGATGTGGTTAGGCTGGACATCATATCTGAGATTGCCCTTCAGCTAAGAAGGGGCAAGGAGGTGGTCTGACTTAGTCTACCTGAGCAGTTTCAGGAGGTCGACAAGTCCAGCAGGGCACAGCTTCTAGTTCTGGTGATCAGTGCCAGAACCACCTTTATGCTATGTCCTCTCGCCAGGACCAGGATAGTTCCCTAGATGTTGTTACTGGTATGTTGAAAGTCTTCTCTTTCGATGCGTATGCTTTGTTGGACCCCGGTGCCTCCTTATCTTTTGTGACCCCTTATGTGGCATGCAAGTTTGAAGTTTGTTTCGAATTGATTTTAGAACCCTTTAGTGTCTCTACTCCTGTTGGTGAGTCAGTCCTAGCCGAAAGAATCTACCAAAATTTCCCCATCTCAGTCCTCCATAGAGTCACTTCAGCAGATCTAGTAGAGTTGGAGATGACTGATTTTGATGTCATTCTTTGTATAGATTGGTTGTGTGCATGTTATGCCTTTGTTTATTGTCGTACTCAGGTTGTCAGTTTCAAGTTTCCTAATGAACCCATTTTAGAATGGCAAGGTAGTCCCCCTTCCTCGAAAGGTCGGTTCATATCTTATCTTAAGGCTAGAAAGATGATTTCAAAGGGGTATGTTTATCACATAGTGAGGGTTATGGACACGGAGTCTGAAACCCCACCCCCTTAGTCTGTTCCTGTTGTGAATGAGTTTCCAGAAGTGTTTCCCGAGGATTTTTTCGGAG